>JACEFZ010025057.1:0-90528 GCA_014155875.1 Cepaea nemoralis | reverse complement strand
CTCCCCCCCGGCATTGGGTTAGTCACAATTGCTTTCTGCCTCTTCCGTTTTTCGCTGAGAGCGAGTCTGCATTGCCCCATATGGATTGGCTCCCTGGGCTTTCCCCAGAAAGAATACCGGAAACCCTGGGATGACAGGAAAAATGGGTTCGGTCAATCCAGCGGCCTTGAGGGTTTCCCGGTGACGTACCCTTGACCGAATCTCCACATTAGCAATGGGCAATTCAGGGTTACAGCACTCTTCGGGCAGGTGTATACCCAAGGTTTCACCTGTGAATTGTTCTGGATGTACCAGATCCGCAGAAATCACGGCTCCCCGTCCAGTCCTGTGTCGTAAACCTCCACTTGACGACCGTTAACCTCTACCAATTCCACTACCGGGGTTTTTTCCTGGTCTGGAGTCTCTTCCTCGGCCTCGCCCTGTTCGGTGGGCTCCACCTTAGGTTTCCCTGAGCACACGACGAATTGAGTGTCTCCTGATTTTCCCCCTGCAGTCAATAGCATTGTGCGTGTTTGACTGACTTTGGTTGCCCCATTTCCCTGTCCTAGATTTTCTATTGTCGGACTTGAATGAGCTCCGGTGGCGAGCTTCCTTGTTGACCTTGGCATTTTCCGTGACAACCTCCTTGGAAGTCACTTGACATGCTGCAAAGTGAGGGTTCTTAGCCTTCGATTGCAGTCCTCGTATTGTGAGAGGGTGACTTACAAATTGAACACCATTCTCCGACCACGGTCGTTTGGGTTGTAGCTTGAAGTGCTTTGTTTCCCCTCCTTCTTCTTCTCTGAATTATCCTGTTTTTTTGCACATAAGGTTCCCACTTTTTGGTTCCTGAGTTTTTGGCTTTTTTCTTGTCTTTTCTCTTGATTTTTGGTGTTGGGGGAAAAGGGTTTCTCCCCTGCTCCCCATGTACCTCGACGAACCGTTCTGCTAATTTATTCACGAGGTCAATACGTTCCGCCTTGTTCTCCCAGGACGTCCTGAGAGGTTTAGACATTTGCTTCTTCAGCTGGTCGACCACCAGAGCTCTTCCAGACTCTCATAGTCATGTGCGAACCCAGCCAAATCCATCCACTATGGAGATAAGATTTAAGACGCAAACTGTAGGGGGCAAACAACTCTCCCCGGGTTTTCGTTTCGCTGCTCGAAATTTTTTTCCCGGGAGGGATGTGACGTACCTCGAATCGTTTTTGCAGAGCCGTCTTTAACTCATCATAATTGTTCTCATGTCCTGTGGCAGGCGAGTATAAACCTCGTATCCCGTCCCGCGTAATCCCTTTGGGATAGTTAAGATTCCATTGTTACGCTCCAGACCCATAGCACTGACATAGCCTCGAAGCGTTGAAGGTATTGGTCAATCTTCTCTTTGTCCTCCTCGTAGCCGCTAAAGGAAATTTCATAGCATGGTACCCATGCCACCTACTGGTGTTGATCCTGGGAGGGAGGAAACCTCCAACTGCTCCCTCAGTTTCTCCTTTAGATTGACTTTTGAGCTCGAGTTCCCGATCCGGTACTCGTGCTCCCTTTTCTGTGCTTCCTGTTCAGCTTCTAATTTCTAGCTGCTTCCCTCAGCTCAAATTTCCTAGCTGCTTGCTCAGCTTAAATTTTCTTACTGCTTGCTCAGTTTCCCAAATTTCTTAGCTGCTTGCTCAGCTTCCAATTCCATCCTTCTAAATTTCCCAAAACTCGGCCTTTCGATCTTCCCTTTCTGCTTGCGAACTCTCTCTCCACTTCCTGTATGTAATCCGTTAGAGAAAGACCCCGCCAATCCCATTTTTTCCCCCCCTGCCTTTAATTCTGCTGTGCTAAGTTTGGGGGTGGCCTTATACAGAGAGGTAAGCTAGCAGGTCTAGTACAATATAACTGCAAATTACTATACAGATATCTAAAAAAGTACTATAAATCTGATTTTCCCACCACAGCACATTCACTCAGTGACAAGAGTAGAATCAGGACCACAGACCTATGCAGACGTGTGAAAGTTGAACAGGGAAGATTTTAATCCTAACCCCCATCCCATTCACTCTAGCTGGGTTCTCCAAAATGATATCTCCCTCTTATAACTAAGGATCCGTGTCAAAAAGACCCGTTGTCAGAAGATCCCCCTGCAAAGGTTTCCTGCTTGCAGGAGATCTCGCTGTCCAAGGATTCCGTTTACGGAGATCCCGCTGTCCAAAGATTCCGTTTTACGAGAGATCCCGCTGTCCAAAGATCACGTTTACGAGAGATCCCTCTGTCCAAAGATTCGTTTACGAGAGATCCCGCTGTCCCAATATCACGTTTACGAGCCCCCAATAATGTCGTGTCCTCCTTTAAGTGTCGTCCCTGGAGTGGAGGAGATGCCGACACACCACATTATAATATTATTTTTTTTTTCCCCCTCAATATTCTGGAGAATCCACCAGCTTCCGTCCAACACACTCCATCAGCCTATGGACACCTTTTTCCTATCACTCTCACCACTGTCGTATTATGCCCCCTTCTCATACTTCCCAACGCAACATACTCAACAACTCTTGCTTCTAGAAATTAATAAAGATTAATTTATTAAAATAAAAGTGTAACGTGTATGAGACGTGTATGCGAAGAAAATGTGTGACGTGTTCTATAAAGTGTGTAGACTCTAGTCTCTCAGACATCAACTCAGTCAGCTGATAACAGCAAGATAGACCACAGCAACGTTACGTCAGAACAAGTACGTCTCACCCGTTGCCGGAACCATCTTGCCGGATAATGCTTTGCCTCTGTAGACCTCTGGTAATCCAATTTCATGAACATCCGAAATAGACACCGGTGGTATTAACAGTTAATCATGGACCGGTTGCACTCTACACAATGTCCGTTCCTAATGTTCCTAAACAAACTGCACAAGTCTTTTGCAGTGTGTACGCAGTTAGTTAGTTAGTTAGTTAGTCGACAGATCATCCTCGTTGCACATCGAACCACTCAGTTCATAAGGGCTACTTACTAATGTTAATTGTTACTGTACTGGATTGATCCTCACTCGTGTCTATCCAGCCTCACATATAATGTCATGGGTTCTATTACACGAGATTATATAACTCTAGGTAACTATTAGACCCAATGTCTTCAGCCCGCCACCACTGTCTGATGATGTGTGGTGCATCAGTACGCATCACTCACTTTGGTGAATCAACCTGCTTTTAGCTTTCAGTTACGTTCTGTCTGCACTTTATTGATGGTTGAACGGGTGTTCTTCCGAATGGGTTTTTTTAAAACTTGTTGAGTTTCCTTGGATCTGGTAGGGAACCTAGGATAGAAACAACACATCTGGTGATAGTACTAGTCACTGATCCTTTTGGCTGAGTGTAAGCCTATCACCTTGCTTACTGATCTTTAGCTAACTAGACTTAGTCATAGAGCAGATTAGCTACCCACCTAGAGTCGAATCAGGCTATGACAAAGAAAAAATTACCAAACAGAATGCGGAACCCCGCCCACCAGGGACACCTACGGGAAGATCCCAATTATCCCTCATTACTCAACTAGTAAAGCTTATCAACACTTCACTAATCTATTCTAGCTAACAGAGCCAAGTATCACTTCACTACTCTAGCTAGTTTCCACTAACAGTGCTAATCATCACACTATAGTTTAACAAGGCTACTGCCTAAAGTAATTATAACGAATATATATTAATAAGTTATACCTTAAATGGCACTACTGCAGTCCTATAAATCATATCTACATCTGCCATATAGGCACGTGTAAAATTAAGTCACTAATTAACACACGGTAGATATTATTTCCACTGGCACTGCAGTGCCCTGCACTCTGTCTAGAGCATTATTCAAGTCCACCCTAGTTGATCTCAACTCGAGTTTATATGGCAAACTACCACAGTTGTCCACGTGACGTTATCCTTTACTCCCCCACACAGGTGGCACAGTGGCAAATCATCCCCTGTCAAGAACTATTTTCCTGGCTTAAATCCTGTCAAAGTTGTCAGTTAATTGCCTAGATTCTCAAAACAAGCCAGCTAGTTCTGTAAACTCCCAACAAAGAGTTTTCGATACCAAGCTGCCAATAATCTTGATGTTCCGGAAACCAAGAATTGACAGATGCACTGTTTTTCCGTACTAGGTACTTCCGTTTTACATCTGCCCCTGTGATCTCACGGCTTTCCATCTGCATTCAAATGTTGACAAACTTGTCACTCTTCTGTTCCGTGGTGACAATCCCAGCAGCCATTTCCGTCTGATGTCCGGCCGTATAGATGACAAACGGAACCATTCCATATCCTAAGCTGACAATATATGTGATTCTACTTGTTAATGAACTGCCCAACTCTGTGTATCCATTCCTACTCACTCACCACCAAATGTGTATATGGGCTGACACGATGTAACCTGTACAGCTGTGTTTACTCTGTTAGTACGACTGTTGTGGCCCAGAAAATATACGCCACGCAAACGTCGGTATTATTATCTGGGTTAACTCAGGGCGCTCGTGACACTGGCTGTCTATGGTATTCTTTGCATTTTCCTCAGAAACCACATTTCTACATCCATCAGATGTTTTGCAGCCTGACTGCTCATTGTCCAAGCTTCACATCCATATAAAAGTACAGGTTCTATGTAGCATCTCAACACTCTTTTTCTCGTTTCCAATTGACATCTTTTTATTGGTCAGTGTGTTTTTCATCTTGCTAAAGGCTACTTTTGCCACGGCAATTCTTGTTATAATCTCTTCAAGGCATCTCCCATCAGATGTTATTACTGTTCCGAGATAATTGTACCTATTCACTTGTTGAAGAATATTCCCATTTACTTATATATTACATTGTGGTATTTGGTTATTCCTAGTGACGACCATAATCTGTGTCTTTTTACAATTTAATTCTAATCCTAGTTGTTCACTGTGTGTAACAACCGCATCTACTAAATTTTGCAGATCCTTGTTCATTGTCTGCAATCAAGACTGTATCATCTGCATATCTAATGTTATTGATGCATCGTCCCCCAATGTTGATTCCTTCCATATCTTAAATATTTCTGAAAATTTTTCACTGTACAGGAAAAACAGATCTGGAGACGTTACACATCCCTGTCTCACACCTCTCTTAATAGACTGATATTGGCTTACTTCATTATCAATTCTTATGGCAGCTTGTTGTTTCCAATATATGTTTTTTACAAGTCTAAGGTCTTTTCCATCAATTTGTAGATCTTCAAGCATCCTTATCATGTTGACATGTCTCACTTTAACGAAAGCCTTTGTGTGGTCAATAAACAAAGATATAGATCTTTGTTTACTTCCATAGAACGTTCAATTACTGTTCTCAGTATATACACAGCATTTACTGTACCCTTGCCTTCTACAAACCCACATTGTTCTTCTCCTATTTCAGGTTGTATTTTCCTCCTAACTCTTTGCATGATAATTCCCAGCATAATCTTCGTGATGTGATTCATTATACTAATTGTTCGATGTTGATCGCATTCCAAGGCTCCTGATTTCTTTTGATAACCCTATGCATTGAAAAAAAAATGTTTTGCATATCCTTTACAGAACATCGCTGTCAACATCAACATCTTTCAGCTGATTGTTGATTTCTTGGCAAGATTACGCTCAGTAGTTTGCCATTGCTTTCTGAGCGACCGGCTCCATACTCTCATAAGTCACTGGCGCGGAGGGCCGGATTTAGACTTGATAAGGCCCTAAGCTATTTGAAATATGGGGCCCTTTATAAGTCCAGATATTCTATGTCAGTGACAAATTGCTCACTCGGACAATATTGTTTGGGCCCCCCACTTTCTTGGGGGTCCCAAGCTATAGCTTGTGTAGCTTATACGTAAATCCTGCACTGCTGGCGCGACTCGAACCGCTTCCAATTCTCGTGCGTTCACGTCAACCACGAGAGTACTCGGGGTTACGGAGAAAGCTGCTAACTCACCAGGGAGAGCGGCACCCTATGCATTAGCAAACGTACATCTTAAAGATGTAAAATTATTAAAGGTTAAAAGGCGAGAGGCTCGATTTCATTATACCACTGTACCGTAACATTTTATTTTTAATCCAATATGGCTTCTTCTCTTTCCGCATGGCAGTCTACTGAAAGCGTCACTTCGTAGCTCCAGCGACAACCCTGGGAGTCTCCTAGAAAATTGCACTCGTGAACCATGGCGACGGTAGCATTTTGCAAGATGGAAAAATATTGAACAATAGTAGTAGACCTCTTTCAGTCCTGAAGGACTATAGGACTATAGAGTTGTGCCGCTTGGGAGGTGCCTGGCAGCACCGCTGGTGACTGTATAGTCCAATGCGAGAGTGACAATCCCTGTCACAGTTTCCGCATCTGTAAGACGAGGCAAGTCCCGCAGTAAGTGACTGCGCTTTGAGCCAGTGCCGCCTATCCTCAGTTTGTTGGATCAGATTGCGATCAAAGAGCACCAGTCCGTTTCGTACATCTCTTCTCCAGGAGCATCTGTCTGTTGCAACTCTCTCCCACGTGTCTGGATCTATTCCAATGGTTTTCATATCTTGCTTACACACATCCATATATCGCATTTGGGGTCTTCCGGTTGGCCTCTTTCCTGTGGCTAGTTCTCCGTAAAGGAGATCTTAGGGAATACGTTCATCCTCCATTCGAGATACTTGGCCCAGCCACTGGATGCGTCTCTGCTTGAGGAGGGTGTGCACTGTGGTAATATCTGCTCTTTCAAGCACCTGTTTGTTTGTTATGTGGTCTTTCCATGTTATGATGCCCAGGATACGCCTCAGATATCTCATGTGGAAGGAATTCAACTTCCTTTCCTGTCTTGAGTACAGAGTCCAGGATTCAGATCCATAGAGTAGTGTGCTAACAACACAAGCTTTATATACTTGAGCTTTTGTACGCTCTGTTAGTCTATTATTCTCCCAAACTCTTTTAGCTAGCCTGGAAAATGTTGTGGCTGCCTTTCCAATGCGTCTGTCGATTTCTGTCTCTAATGAAAGATTATCTGATATTGTCGATCCCAAATACACAAAATCGTGGACGACCTTCAATTCGTAATTAGAAATTTTGATTGACGGAGGCGCACCAGCATCTTGTTCCATCACCTTTGTTTTATTTAGGCTAATGGTGAGCCCAAAGTCTTTGCAGGCGGCAGCAAAACGATCTATGAGCCTTTGGAGATCTTCTGCTGTATGAGTAGTCAGTGCTGCATTATCTGCAAAAAGTAGTTCTCTTACGCATCTTGATCTTATTTTGGTCTTTGCCTTGAGTATTGATGGGTTAAAAAGTTTGCCATCAGATCTTGTGTGGAGGTATATGCCTTCAGTGGCAGTCCCAAATGCCTGCCTTAAGAGAACAGCGAAGAAGATACCAAAGAGTGTAGGGGCAAGCACGCAGCCCTGCTTTACTCCGCTGCTGATGCTGAATGACTGGGATGTTGAGCCGTCAAATAATATGGTCCCCTGCATGTTTTCGTGGAATGATTTCACGAGACTAAGAAGGGGTAGAAGGGGTAGAAGGTATTGAACAATAAATAGACGCAAATTGCAACGAGAAAAAGACTGTTGAAGTACTACACGGAACCTGTACTTTTGTATACATGTGAAGAGTGGACAATGAGCAGACAAGCTGAAAAACATCTAATGACTATAGAGATTTGGTTTCTGAGGGAAATGCAAAGAATACAATGGACAGCCAGAAAAGCCAATGAGCAAATCTTGCAAGAAATAAACGAGACTGTTACAGTGTTTTAGACACGTTATGAGTATAAATAAATAAGAGAATTTGCTAACAAGTTAGCAAGATTGAGCGGACAAGAAAAAGGGAAGGCAGAGAGGTCGAGACAACAACAATGAGCTGACCCACTATCCTGGTGATGGTGTGAGATGGCGAAACATGACCACCCATGCTCATCGGCATGGCACATGATGATGATGAACCCAATGATGGAGTCAGGAAACCAATCCACACTTTCGGAGTGCGAGACAAGAGGCTTAACCACTTCGCCATGGTGACCCCCAAAAATGCCAGATGTGTGCAGCTGGATTTTTCTTTTCCTTTACAGGACGTAGCAGTCGACCCCAGCATTTTGGCTGTTCGTGATTCCTGGGCAAGTTTTACGTTCAGTAGTTTACCTTTGCTTTCTGAACGATTGGTGCATATACCTTTTTCGAAAAAGACCAGCACCGCTATGTTTCGAACCCGGGTATACAGGATTACGAATCGGGTCCGTAACGCCGTCGTCACGGAGTCCAGTTGCAGCTGGATACAAACAGTAAAAGAAACATTTAAATAAACTGTCATACAGTCGTCGCTTAATACTAGATGGTCATCTTAAAAGCTTAAATGGACTTTTAATCTTGTGACAAGTTGCGGAACATCGCTGTCAACACCAGCATTGTATTGCTGTCGTTGATATCTTGGCATGTTTTATGTTCAGTAGTTCGCCATTGATTTCTGAACAACCAGCTCCCAGAACAACACGTTAAACCCCAGCGTAACGCGGTATACTGCCACATCGGTCGCAGCTGTGTTTCGAACGCAGGTAAGCGGGCTCACGAATCGCGTCCGTAACGTCTTAGCCACGGAAGTAGGCTAATTAGGTATTCATCATCATCAAGTGCCCTGCCGGCTGGCGTAGGCGTTCATGGCTCTCCACATATCTCGGTCTTTGGTGTTCTGGATCAACTCTGCTGATGATATTCCTCCATGCCACCGTCTCAATCCGTCCAGCATCATTTCTCTTGGTCTGCCTCTGCCTCTCTTCCCCTCGATCTTTCCAGTTGTCACGATGTTCTCCAATACCTCTCTTCTCATCACATGACCAAAGAAAGCTGTTTGTCTCTTTCTTATTGTTGTATATAGTGTTCTAGTTTCATTAGCCTCTTTCAGGCAATCGTTGTTAGTTACTCTGGCAGTCCAAGGAATTCGCAACATTCGTCTTAAAAACCACATCTCTGTTGCTTCTAAGTTCTTCCTAATTTGTTCATTTACATTCCAAGATTCGCTGCCATACAGCAAAACTGGTTCTATATAGCATTTTAGCACTCTCTTTCTTACATTCATTGATAGCGACTTATTGCATAAGATACTCTTCATTTTCTGAAATGCGGCTTTTGCCTGCCCTATTCTGCTCTTAATCTCTGTTGTACATCTTCCATCTGATGTTATAAGTGCCCCTAGGTATTTACAATTATTCACTTGGTTGAGAATTTCCGCTTCTATTTCTATGTCACATTTTGATGTCCCCATTTTCTTTGATATCACCATTGTTACTGTTTTCTTGATATTCAAGGAGAGTCCTTTCTGTGCACTCTCTGTTACTACAAACTACAATGTCCAACAATTGTTGTAGGTCTGTTGCATTATCCGCCACCAATACTGTGTCATTTGCATAGCGTATATTGTTTATATTATATCCTCCGATTAGTATTCCTGGCTTCTCTTTGATCTCTCTCATTATTAGGTATTAGCAAACATTATTCTTACAGATGTAACATGTGTGCAGTTGCATACATCATCCTCATCTGCATCGTCATCATCTTCCACTATTGGCAGTTAAGCATCGTGGGGGAGGAATAGCTGACGTTTCAGCGTCCGATGGGTGACACTTTGATGTCGTCAATCCATGTTCTCCTCGGCATCCTCTTGTTCTCGTATCAGATATGTAGCGTCGGTGCTGGTACTGGTACTTAATGGTGTTGCATTCTAACGAGTTGGCCAAACCATTTGATCGTCTGCCTTTCAATATATGTGGCACAAGTTGTTGATCCCACTGTCCGATAAAATCATTTCTTAATCGGTCTCGAATAATTAAGTTTCGCATGCATCTCGTCTAGCAAGTATTGATTTTAGGCAAGAGTGATTTGGAGAATATCCAAGTTTGACGTTGGTAGGATAGGGTTGGTGTGAATATGCTACTTATTCATTATCTGTCGTCTTTTTTAATGTTTCAGTATGAGTGATCTTGCGAACGCAGTTTGTGAGCCCGTATACCCGGGTTCGAAACACGGCGGTGCAGGTTTTTTCGAAAAAGGTATAGGAGCCGGTCGTTCAGAAAGCAATGGCAAACTACTGAACGTAAAATTTGCCCAGGAATCACGAACAGCGAAAATGCTGGGGTTGACTGCTACGTCCTGTGAAGGACATGCAACTTAATTTATATTTATATATGAGTGATAGATGATATATAAACGCGCATGTTTTTTCACATCAGATTTCGATTTCTCTGTATATGGTGCCATCTTTTGTTGTCATACTCTCTAGGTATTTAAATTCTTTAACTTGTTTCAGAGGTGGTCTATTAAATAAGTATATTTGGTGGACCAGGAGATCAGCTAACATGCCTTACTTCAATTTTGGTTGGATTTATAATTATATTCATATTGTATATACATGCACTGCATGTTAAACTTAATATGAGTTTGCCGTCTGCCCTCGTCATAGTAAAACAGGCACTGATCGTCTCAAAATAAAAGCTCATTTATTGCTTGATCTGCTCATGTGTCGTTTCGTCTCAAGTAAACAAACAGTTCGAAATTGTCTTTATCGGTTCTGTCCACGCTGGTTTCTTTTGGGTATTCTAAGCAGATATTAAATAGCGGGGGAAATTGAAAATAAAAGCGGGGGGGGGGGGGGGGGGGGTGTTGTGACATTTAAAAAAAAACATTAAACATTTTAAAATAAATGATCATATAGCTCATACTTAATAATAGATGACCTTCTCAAACAATTAAATGGGCATAAACGTGTGACACTTAATATGACCTACAAGAATACAACATCATGACCTAGATTGAGAATATCAACAATATGGATGTTGATTCAAGACCAGAAAATAATTTCCCTGTTCTAGAGAATATAGCATGAGGCACACAAAAATACATCTTTTAAAAGATTAAACGATTTTATGTGCAGGTGGGGCATGCTTAAGAATGGGATCTTTAATCAGATGTTATGGCGGAGTTGGTGTATCAAATAACAATTTTTTAAGCACCCCTGGCACCTCTGGCCTCCATATAATATAGTGATTTGTTTACATCAAACAGCTGACTCTTGCCAGAATATTTCCTGTTTGGGTGTAACTGTCAATCAATCTTTGTTCCGTGACCCATTTATATATGGGTCCTTTTTTTCTTGCCCCTAAAAATAGTAAATCTCTTTCATATTAAGCAACATCATAATTATTTAGAGACAGTAGAAAAATATGGTTTTAAAAGTTTCTTCACGCAAAAAGCATTGAGCTGAGAAAAACCAAATGGGAGGGTTTAAGGTGATCACGTGACATAACGTAGGTCCCACAGCAGAAGAGCTCCGCCATAGCTGTTGTTTTGGAAATAACTGGGGAGACGGAAAGGTGAAATTATTGCACAAAAATGTCATCGCCGAGTCCAGGAAAGCGTCGTATGGACACAGATGTTGTCAAACTGTATCCTTTTTTCCTCGTTGCTAGGTAGTTTCTAGTGTGGACAAGCCACATAGGTGAATTTTAAACAAAATATGTACCCATACATCGTCAGATGGTTTTTGTCCATCTTGTTGGCTTTTTTTTCTGTACGTCGAAAGTCGAAAGCCATCGCTGATTGATAATCATTATCAGCTTTGCTGTCAGTCACAGAGTTTACATTACATTACATTCTATGTAGTTCTTCTTTATAACAACTAATGTGATTATATGATAAGCTGAAGTATGTTGTCAACTAACGTAATTAGACCAATTATATTTGAGTATTTCCAAGTTATCGATGTTTATAATGAAGTAAACCTAAATAAATGAATCACACTTCACAGTCAGTAACTATTTCTAACAATGACGCAATATAATATTCATGCAGTAACTTGGTTTTCTTATCTATAGTAACAGTAATATCATTTATATATTAAGTCGTATAAAGCACACTGGTTCTAGATGTGTTTAAAATAAGCATGAATAACTTATATTTTTAAATAAAGTGCTTTGTTTAACCATATTTATTAATCTGCCACAAGTTAACATTTCAAGTTATATTTTTACACAGATGGTTCATTTCATAGTTGACATTTGCTGATATATATGTCAGTGACATGCTGTATCTGCTTCACATCATACCTAAGAAAATTGATATGAGATGGTTACCACTATTAATTAAACTGAAATTACAGTCATACAGTTTTTGTTTTGTTTTTTTTTTTTTTTAAAGAAAGAGAAAATGTTCTTTTGTCACATAATGAGAAAAAAAGCATTGGAAAACATTGTGACAGTGGGAAAGATCAGTAGTGGAAAAGGCAGACTTGAGAAGTATCTTCAAAAAATTGATTCAGAACACCACGGGCCAAGATATGTGGAGATACATGAATGCCTATGCCTTCTGACAAGAACATGATGATGTTAAACGATATTGTGAAGATTATGTTGATTATTGGTAGTTATGTACCTTGGGAGCAAGTCATAGTGGATCGTGTTGTATGGAGGGCAAAAACCAGAAATGAAATAAAGACAAAGGAGAAAATCATTGCAGATGGGTCACACACTGAGTGTGTGAGACGTAAGATGGTGCATGATGGTAGAAATTACCATGTGTTCACATGCATCCATTGAGGACAAACATTTACAGCGCATATTTGTCTGATTAGTCGCATTCACTACTGCCATGGGTTGTAGTTATTATGCCTTTTTGAAGCACAATGTAACAAACTTCATCTGTCAAGACAGCAAAATGCCAGTAGTATGGTAGTTATGTACCCAGGGTTTGCATGCCCACCCTTATACCGAGTATCCAGGTAGCCGAGTCATTTCTGTCAATGTACTATATGCCTGTATGTTTACTGTATGTAAGTGTGCTCAGATATTCTTGTTAAATGGTTCTTGTTTAGTACAAAGAAATAAAAATGCACTAATAATTGCATTTTTTTCAGTGTCTCATCTTCTGCATATATTTTCTACATAATTGTAATGTCAAGTTACTCAATTCAAGGACTGTTATGAGGTATCTGAAGCTATAACACTACCATTCCAAATTTGTGATCTAGTCAACAACTTTTGTTTAGAAGACTTCCACATCAATGTGGTATGTGGTCTCTTCCTTTGAAAGCAATTTTTAAGTGTTAGGATGAGTACCTTGCTGTTTTTATTTTTTGGTTTTTTTTTTGGGTGTAGCGTTGTTCACTTATTCCAGTGGATTTTTGGTCACCCTGAACTGTCTTTGCTGCACTGCCAAGAGTTTTTCCCTTCATTGAGCTTATATTGGCTGGGGCATATAGAAAGAATGGAAGATAATAGGGAAACAAAACTCGCTTGCACTCAGGAAATAAATGACCGTAGACCCCGAGGTAGACCAAGAAGGCGGTGGAGAGATAATAATATACAGACCTACAAGCACTTGGAATCAACGACTGGCAAGAGAAGGTCCACCAGAGAGACGAATGGAGACGGACTGTATCTGCAGCAAAGAACCTCAATGGCTCGGAACGCTGAAGAAGAAGATTGAGCTTATATCATGATTGCATTTCTCATATTGTTCAATACTATACAAAACAAATAACTAGCTACAACTCAAAAATGTATACCAGCATATTCTATGAACTATATGTATGGTGTACACACAGAGTAACCACCTTTTTCTGCCTTTTGCAATAGACCTTAAATAACTCATGTCAAGCCATTTGTTGACTTGCTCATGATTGATTGAATTTTGCAACTGTACAAGATGGGGTAGCCAGTCTCAGGCTAATCCTCCTTAGTTGCCTCTTATGACATGCATGGCAGATTACAGTGATACTATTCTTTGCTTCCCATTTTATTCCTAGTAACACATGGGCACAAATACAGTTTATTATCTTGTAAAATCATGAGGTTTGCATTTTTTCCCATGTTTAATACAGGCAGCATCTGCAAAACACCCTTTGGCATTCTGTGTTGCAGCAGCTAATAAATTCACTGGTCTATATATGGAAAGCATTTATCCCTCCTATACACAGAAATGCAAATAAATAATTAGATTGCAAGTGATGTTTTATAGATGATAGACACAAGAGGAAAGAAAGGGGGAAAAGCAACAGATAAGCAAGATGAAAGACTCATCTTGTTCCTCTTGTACCTTGTGGTGTCGGGGTGAAGCATAAACACTGGGAGAATGCCCGTTTATGGGCTTCATGTAACAAGATACCCATGGACTCTATTGTTACCTCTGTCCATTGTTTACGTTGCCAACTTCTTGTTCTGCTTCCATTTGGTCTGTACATGATTGTTTGTTGTGGTATACTGTTAGTTGGTAATCTAGTTAAATGACCAAACCATTTAACTTGCTGTTTTATGATGAAATCTAGCACTGCTATAACCCCCACTTTAGTCCTGATTTCTGAATCCTTGATTGTCTGCAAATAGGAGTTCCATGATGGTGTTTGGCTGGTTTCTTTACAAATGCTGTCATTATATAGGTAAAGAACAAGAGAGGGGGGCAGGACACAACCTTGTCATACTCTGGATCATTTGGTGAAGGGTTATGAGTGTCCTCCATTTGTTCTTACCGTGCATTCACTGTTGTTGTATAAGCTTCTACATAAGTTTTTTTAGATGTGCCTTTTCTTGGTCGACAAAGGCTAAGTAGAGTGTTTCATTAAATTCAATTGATTTTTCTATAAGTTGTCTAAGAGCAGGCATCCTTTCCTAAATCCAAGTTGTGTTTTGCTTTACTGGGGTTCTACTGTAGGTCGTAATTTTTTCTCGAGAATTTTTCAAACGATTTTTCCAGTATGACTCAAAAGAGAAATGCCTCTGTGTTGTGTACTTTCTCTTTTACTGCCTTTATTTTTCCAAATGTGATAATTATGGCACTTCCCCAGTCTCATGGTGTGTGTTGCTTACCCAAACATTGTTAAATATTCTATGTAGCCATGCTGTTCCTACTTCTCTTACTGTTTTAATTAATTCATTTGGTATTTCGTCTTGTCCCTGTGGTTTATTCAATGAGGCTATTCTGATGGCCTCTCCAATTTCGTCTTTTATTATGTCTGGTTCTAGTTCTTGAATGGCATCCGTGTCAGTTTCCTGAATTCCTGTAGATTCTGACGGAATATTGAGAAGTTGTTTGAAGTACTGTTTCCTTCTTTTTAGGATTTGTTTTTGTTCACTTATTGGTTCTCCTCTTTTGCTGTTAATTATTTTAGCTGGGTTAAAGGGTTCTGCTCTGGTTCTCATTGCACTAATCTTTTTGTAGAAGTTTCTAGTTGCCTCCTTGTAGTTTTTATTTAGGATTTCTCCATATTCCTCCCAGTCTTCTATAAGCGCCAAACAATACTATGTGTGTTTATTTATGCTTTTTGAATAAACAGCTCCAGAGAAAAACTTTCTGAATGACTCTTGTAAGACAGTAACTCCTACATCCTGTATACCAATACACCTCATGTCATGGATAGAAATTTTTTGCTTTTTGGTTTAACCAACTCTGGCCTATTTGCTCTCAACCTTTAAATTTAACATAATGTCCTTGACCTATCTCTTCTTCACCTCTCTCTTCAAAGACAGACACAGTGGTATCAAGTTGTCGACATTTCCAGTTCATTTCCAGCCTCTGTTTATTACAGGAAGTGTTCTTGTAGTGATGGTTTCTTCAGCTGGTAATTTATATGTGGTTAGTTATTTGTGTGTCATCATACAGTGGTTCATGTTCTTTGATAGTTGATATCTGTGTGTTTTCATAATTAGTGTTTGATTCGATAAAGGGTGCTTAGTATAATTGTTTGTTAGTTAGTTATTTAGTTAGTCGGCAGATCATCCTCATTGCACATCGAACCATTCAGTCCATAAGTGCTCGGATCTCCCCCCCCCCCCCCCCCCTCCCCCTCAGCAAATCCTGTAGCGTGTGGCGGCTAACGACACCAGTTCTGTGTTGGTTTATCAGTCTTCTTTGGCTTCCTGCGTAGTGTTCTTGTTTGGCCACCCCTCTTTTAATTTGCTGTTCTCGCAGTCTGGCCATGGTTGTAGATTCACAGTCATCACTTTGTTCTCGCAAAAGTCTTACTTCTCGTAGAGCATTCAGAATGTCAGCCTGGTCCATGACGCTTTCACCCTCCACAGTAGCGTTACCTGTGAGCTTGTCAGCCCGCTCATTCCCTTGTATTTTGAGAAAGTACATTATTAATATCATCAAGTGGGTTACTTAAAGTAATAGTAGGTCATCATCAGCTTCCACTTTTGCTGTCAAACATCATGGGGAGGAATAATTGATGCTCCAGCTCCCCATGGGCGGCACTGGGCAGTGCCATTCCATGTGATTGTACAATGTCTTTGATGTTGTCAATCCATTTTCTTCTCGGGTGAATAGTAAGTAACTGGTGTAATAATGAAATCTGTCCACGAAAATGCAATTTTGTATTGTGGCTCCGCCTCTGGCTCAGAAGGTACCGGATTCAGTCTCAGCAAAGTGCTGGCCATTTTTCCAAGAACCATTGGTGTCTAATGATGTCACATGTCTCCTTGATCTCTTGGCTTGTTTTCTCAGATAAGGGTGAAACATAGGAGGTCCCATATGCAAGCTATGCACATTAAAAATAATATGACAGTTGAAAATCTCAATGAGTGGGCTGTAAGGCTGATATCCCTGGTAAAACTGTTAGGAAAAACCTAACCAGAGGTTGATAGAGGCTCTTACTTTGGATGGAATCTATTGAAAGGAAACAAACCGTACACAAATGCATGCCAAAGGCAGACACACTGACCTTTACGGCACATAACTATACGTGTTTCACTTCCTTCAATTGAGGATCGAAGAAGAAAGTGTGGCACAGCATATAGTGAGGAATGGTATCAGTTAATTAATTCTAATTCTTAAAGAACGAACTAATTTATAAGATACAAAAGCAAACTGTATGATAATTTTAACATTTAAATTTATCTTATGACAACCAATTTAAAGGCAGAAACAGCAGTTATTATGTTTATTGGCCCCAACAAATACTTTGAAATATTTGGCTGGTTTCCTTAAGTCATTTGCCAGCATAGAAAGTAAGCATGAGGTGACCATCCTAGGTGGACTCAATGAGTTCATGGTCAAGTTCTATGGACCAGCTGGCAGTAAGTTTTTCAAAAGTGTTTTAATGTGCATGTGTTGTTGTTGGTTTTTTTTAAATGTTTGTTAATTCTCTTGAAGACTGAGCTTTAACTCTTGGGTTCAGTGCATTCTTGTTCAGGCCACCTGAGCTGTCAACAGGGCTTGCATCTATCAGGGTGAGGTTGGTGGTGATACTTTTCGGCACTCTTCCGAATAACGGCCCCAAATTATTTAATGTAAAAAGTATCCCTTACTAGGCCTCATTAGGTGATGTTGTCGATCACTTCCGGTTCAGTGTGTCATGGGCTGATAGACTGATCGATGGATGCAATAAATGTTTCCTGGGCCCGGATGGCCCTCACTGTCATTGGAGCATATATCTATATCTTGTACGTACGTATTTCCACATATAACTGATAGGTATACACTCCGACAAAAGTGAGGGCCCTCTGGGCCCACAAATTTTTATTGCATCCATCGATTTAGCTGTCCACCATACACACCCAATAACTGTAAATAATAAATAATGATACCAAATTATTTATTGTACGTACGTATTTCCACATATAACTGTCAAATATTATTGGTATGTATTTCAACCTTCTCAGTTCTATATTTTAGTTCATAGTGTTTAATATTTTTTATTATATCACCTAATGAGGCCCTGTAAGGGATGCCTTTTACAAGAAATAATTTGGGACCGTTATTCAGAAGAGTGCCTGCTTTTCTCTCAACCCGATACTAAAGTATCATCCCCATAGGGACTGTGTTGCTGCTCTCTCCTGCCCCTCTCCAACATCAGAAACCAGCGATATGTGCAAGATCAGTAATGGAACTTCACATCTGCAGAAAGGCATATTAGGATATCGCAGGTTATATTTCAGGACAAACTGGCTTGTATATATATATAAGCCAGTTTGTCCTGAAATATAACCTGCTATATCCTAATACACTTTTCTGTGTGTATGTATATATATATATATATATATATATATATATATATATATATATATATATATATATATATATATATATATATATGTGTGTGTGTGTGTGTGTGAAAAAGTGAAAATATGTGAAAAGTATCTTCATTTAGAATATTGTCTGCAGGGATGAGGTTAGCATTAGAAGAAACAAAAGTGCAGGCTGTATACTCTGTCATAACTCCATGGCCAAGCAACATTTATTTCTTTATCCTGAACAGAAGCCTTTCAGCAAACACGAGCTGCAATAAATGAAGTGCTGCATGAGTTAATTACTCTAGAAAGTTGATAACCAGGCTGTAAAATAGCTTATTACAGAAGGTTATAAACTGGTACCCAACTATGCTCTTAGGAACAGATAGCTTGTGAGAAAGACAAATATAGTACAAGACTGCGTGTGCGCACATGCATGCATGCGCCGGCAGGCAGATTCACCATCATGTAGCAGATGTTTTGAAGAGCATGGCTCTCATCATGACCCGCTCAAAAGTGTCTTGATTCCTTGCCAGTTCTTCCATCTCATGTGTTTTGATGCCCAAAGTGTCTGTCTTGTCTTTTGGCTGTCTTCGTGTTGGTAAGCCCCTGCCTCTTCAGCATTACCGACTTGATTAAAACGTCGATAAATCTTGAAAACCGTAATCCAGTAACCTTCTTCTTCTTCTTCAGCATTCCGAGCTATTGAGGTTCTTTGCTGCAGATACAAGCCATCTCCATTCATCTCTCTGGTTGACCTTCTCTTGCCAGTCACTGACTCCAAGTGCTTGTAGGTCTGTATGTATATTATCTCTCCACCATCTTCTTGGTCTACCTTGAGGTCTACAGCCATTTATTTCCTGAGTGTAAGTGAGTTTTGTTTCCCTATTATCTTCCATTCTTTCTATATGCCCCAACCATTGCAGTATATTAGCCTTCAAGTTACCAGTGATTAGCGAGGATTTAAACAGGTCATAAATGTCTTTGTTGCTTCTTCTTTTCCACTCTCCACTTTGTGTATCCCTAATGGGCCCAAAGATGCGTCTTAAGACTTTGTTCTCAAAGGTTTGTAACAAGGCTTCGTCTCCTTTAGTTGTACTCCAGGTTTCAGAGCCATACAGCACAACTGGTCTGATTGTAATCCAGTAATGCTTCATTAAATTCTGTGAGGTCTGAGTGAAGATGTTTTAAGCCTTAATGATTAAATTGTGTTCAAAATTTATTGCAAGGAATAAAGAGGAAAATACTAATTTGTCATGCATCTAAACAAAATCAGGATAATGGAATGCAGTATGTGAAATTAAATTTTTAGTAACTGAGTTCTCATGTTAAAACCAAATTAAATGGAATGTTATTATTTGCAAGAAAACAGAACATTTGTGGAGTTGTTATTTTCCTAATGTCATGTAGCCTGACATAATTAGCAAATGATTATGAAATGCGATGCCAGTAATTTATCAGCAAGTTAACGCAGGTCATTGTCCATGGTCAACACATCTCTGATGCAGGGTAACAGGTGTGCGAGACAATTGTCACACAAAATCTGTAAAGAAACACTGTTAAAACAAGTGTTTTGTCATAAAAATATGAAATACTATTATTTTGCAGAAGCAAAACTATATAGAAGGGGAAATTCTCAACCAAGTGGATAATTTTAAATACCTAGGGGCACTTATAACATCAGATGGAAGATGTACAACAGAGATTAAGAGCAGAATAGGGCAGGCAAAAGCCGCATTTCAGAAAATGAAGAGCATCTTATGCAATAAGTCGCCATCAATGAATGTAAGAAAGAGAGTGCTAAAATGCTATATAGAACCAGTTTTGCTGTATGGCAGCGAATCTTGGAATGTAAATGAACAAATTAGGAAGAACTTAGAAGCAACAGAGATGTGGTTTTTATGACGAATGTTGCGAATTCCTTGGACTGCCAGAGTAACTAACCACGATTGCCTGAAAGAGGCTAATGAAACTAGAACACTATATACAACAATAAGAAAGAGACAAACAGCTTTTTTTGGTCATGTGATGAGAAGAGAGGCATTGGAGAACATCGTGACAACTGGAAAGATCGAGGGGAAGAGAGGCAGAGGCAGACCAAGAGAAATGATGCTGGACGGATTGAGACGGTGGCATGGAGGAATGTCATCAGCAGAGTTGATCCAGAACACCAAAGACCGAGATCTGTGGAGAGCCATGAACGTCTACGCCAGCCGGCACGGCACTTGATGATGATGAAAACTATAATTTTTCGCTGATCTTTTTTAGCATAGCCATGCTTTCTCTCCTTTATAAATATACTAGCTGACCCGGCCCGGCTTCGCCCAGTCCTTGGTGGGGAGCATCTCATTTAATTCATATAAGTAGTCATATAAGTTCCCGTTCCCGTTACCGACTGTCTGTCTGTCTGTCTGTCTGTCTGTCTGTCTGACCCGGCCCGGCTTCGCCCAGTCCTTGGTGGGGAGCATCTCATTTAATTCATATAAGTAGTCATATAAGTTCCCGTTCCCGTTACCGACTATCTGTCTGTCTGTCTGTCTGTCTGTCTGTCTATGTCTGATCCGGCCCGGCTTCGCCCAGCCCCTGATGGGGAGCATCTCATTTAATTCATATGAGTAGTCATATAAGTTCCTGTTCCCGACTGTCTGTCTGTCTGTCTGTCTGTCTGTCTGACCCGGCCGGGCTTCGCCCAGTCCTTGGTGGGGAGCATCTCATTTAATTCATATAAGTAGTCATATAAGTTCCCGTTCCCGTTACCGACTGTCTGTCTGTCTGTCTGTCTGTCTGTCTGTCTGTCTGTCTGACCCGGCCCGGCATCGCCCAGCTCCTGGTGTGGAGCATCTCATTTAATTCATATAAGTAGTCATATAAGCTCTCGTTCCCGTTCCCGACTATCTATCTGTCTGTCTGTCTATCTGTCTGTCTATCTGTCTGATCCGGCCCGGCTTCGCCCAGCCCCTGATGGGGAGCATCTCATTTAATTCATATGAGTAGTCATTTAAGTTCCCTTTCCCGACTGTCTGTCTGTCTGTCTGTCTGTCTGTCTGTCTAATCATTTATTGGTTGCAGTTAGAACAACCTTAGATAAACGAAGACCAACTTACAAAAAGCATTAGAAAGAGCACTTGAAAGATCTTTACATCTTCCCCAACAATTAACTTGGGTAAATGGAGCAGCGGCAGCAGCAGCAGAAGAAGAAGAAAAAGGAGGAGTAGGAGCTGGGAGGAGGAAGAGGGAGGAGGAGGGAGGAGGAGGAGAAAGAAAGAAGAGGAGGATGGAGGAGGGAGAGGGAGGAGGGGGAGGAGAAGAGGAAGAGGGTAGGAGGTGGAGGAGGGGAGAGGAGGAGGAGGAGGAATATAACGCATATGCCTGTAGATTTAATAATGGCTGAAGTTGTTCCATGTCTTCTTAGAGTTGGCGACAGTGTAAAGAAATATAAAATCTTCAAACTTGATAGAGATAAGGTAACTATTATTTATTTATTCTTTAAGCAAAAAAAGATGAGTTACAATGTTATGCATTATGCATTATTTTTATGAAAACTTTGAAAATGCCTTACAGATTGTATCATTATTTATTATAACTCATATGCCTAGCGGACCTAGCTAGCTGACCCTGGCCGGCTTCGCCCAGACCCTGGTGGGGAGCATCTCATTTAATTCATATAAGTAGTCATATAAGTTCTCGTTCCCGTTACCGACTGACTGTCTGTCTGTCTGTCTGTCTGTCTGTCTGTCTGTCTGTCTGACCCGGCCCGGCATTGCCCAGCTCCTGGTGTGGAGCATCTCATTTAATTCATATAAGTAGTCATATAAGTTCCCGTTCCCGACTGTCTATCTGTCTGTCTATCTGTCTGTCTATCTGTCTGCCTGACCCTGCCCGGCTTCGCCCAGTCCCTGGTGGGGAGCATCTCATTTAATTCATATAAGTAGTCATATAAGTTCCCGTTCCCGTTACCGACTATCTGTCTGTCTGTCTGTCTGTCTGTCTGTCTGTCTGACCCGGCCCGGCATCGCCCAGCTCCTGGTGTGAAGCATCTCATTTAATTTATATAAGTAGTCATATAAGTTCCTGTTCCCGACTGTCTATCTGTCTGTCTGTCTGTCTATCTGTCTGCCTGACCCTGTCCGGCTTCGCCCAGTCCCTGGTGGGGAGCATCTCATTTAATTCATATAAGTAGTCATATAAGTTCTCATTAAATTCATACAACAAAAAAAGTAACGTAAAAGAATGTCCTTCCACACACCATCCATTATTTTTAATGAAAACTCTTTCTAATCACCTGCATGACTACAGTAACTTCTTAAGCAAAAAAAGATGAGTTACAATGTTATGCATTGTGCATTATTTTTATGAAAACTTTGAAAATGCCTTACAGATTGTATCATTATTTATTATAACTCATATGCCGGTACATAACTATGGACAAAGAGTTTATAAATCTTTGAAAACGATGCCACAATATGACTATAAGTTATACAGAAAAGTTATGCCCCTTGAAATAACTTTTACAGAGTTAGGTCCCCTGAGATATATGAAATTATAATGAAAATGAAAAATGAAATAATACTGGGTAAGCAGGCGATTTCACACTAACAAAATATCACAGTTGGCAGCGCTGGAATGAAAGGAAGGCGTGTAGAAAATTTCATCTCAATCGGATGGGCCGTTCGCGAGCGCATAAAGGACATACATACATACATACAGACAGACGGAGATCCTAATTTATATATAAGATTCTATAAATAATTGGATTCCTATTGGTTGCAGAAAACAATGGAAATCTCAGCGGAGCTCAAGATTTGATGAATAACTATCCATATTTAAAAAATTAGTCTTTCTCTAGGTTATTTTTGGTACATTATGTTATTAACCACAGTTATGGAAGATGTGCTGACACTTTGTTGATTCAGATTTTGTAGAGCAGACTAATTGCAATAATTCATTGCAAACCCCCCAATGAACTAAACAGTTTAAAGGGCCACATGTATGGGGACATTGATTGACAGTATTACATTTTACCTTTAATAAAAGTTGGAATTGGCTAAGAACATCCAGAAGCTATTGCAACTATATTACTGCAAATGATAACAAAATGGTCAATGCTTTTTCATCAAGAAAATATTTTAAAATATAATATTAACCTCAAGTAATAGAATTGGCCTTATCTATGTAAAAATGGTTGCTGAATTCATCCACCAAGCCAATGCAAGCTTGGTCAGTATAACAACAATTAAATGAACAGAATTGTCCGTATATATGTAAAAATGAGTGTTGAATTAATTAATTAAGTCAACACAAGGTTGGTCAATAAAACAGCTATTAAATAAGCATGTTTACATTATCTTCATAGTAAAATATTTCTTCCTGGTCTAATTTGGAATCTGTGTGTGCTAAGTAACACCTAGCAAAAATGTAATTTCTTTTCACTAAAACCTACTTCAGCTTCACTGTACGCTCTTCCCTTCTCGTGAAAATTAAAATCAAATGACTTCTCTTTTCATTAGGACTGCATTTTTTAATTTTCCCACATAATTTATTATACCACAAGGGCACATCAGTTTCTTTGGTCATCCATTTTAAATTGAAGTTAGTATGTGTTGAGAGAGAGAGAGAGCAACATTTGGAGATGTGATGGATTTATTAAAAATTCTACAGCACCTTATGAAGGAGGAGTATGGAAAGTTCGAGTTGATCTACCTGACAAATACCCCTTCAAGTCTCCATCTATTGGTAAGTATATGCTTGTTTACTTCTCAGTCATATTTCCAGAGGTAGTCATGGCTGAGATTATCGTAGTCAGTGTTATCTGTCCCCCTGATATTGCAGAGAGTGGTATTGTGTATTACATTTTACTACCCACACAGTGGTTGGTGTTTAAATGTCCAGTAGTAACAAGGTTTGTTTTTTTTTTGTCAACAAGTACTGAAATCAACCCAGTCTATTGAGATGGGTAACAAATATTTATCTGGGAAAGTAAAGGCACCTGGTTTAAGACTAAAGACTTTACCCAGTTGTACAGTTTCTTCTTCTTCTGCCTTTCATCTCCCAGTAGTGCATAAGTCCTCAACTAGCCCTTTGTATTCTTGTTCATGATTGGTTGGATTTTGCAGTTCAGTTTTCTGCAGGATAAGGTAGCCAGTCTCTTGCCAGCACTCTCTAGGCACTTCTTGTGACTTGCATAATAGATTATAGAGTTACTATTCTTTGTTTCTTTAATGGCCCTGTGTTTGGTCAACAACAGTGTGGGCCTAACACCATATCATCATTATCCCGTAATCTTATATATAAATTAGGATCTCCGTCTGTCTGTCTGTCTGTATGTATGTATGTATGTCCTTTATTTGTTCGCGAACGGCCCATCCGATTGAGATGAAATTTTCTACACGCCTTCCTTTCATTCCAGCGCTGCCAACTGTCGTATTTTTTTTTCTTCTTCCTCCTCCTCCCTCCTCCCATTCCCAAAATACGTACGTAAATATATGATGATGATGATGAAAGAATCCCCGAACCAAAACGCTAGGGAAAGGGAAGAAAATGACGTGACTACACAGAATCGTCACACAGGCAATCATCATCATCATCAAGTGCTGTGCCGGCTGGCGTAGGCGTTCAACTCTGCTGCTGATATATATGCCTCCATGCCACGGACAATATCAATAACAATTCATCTTTTTATGTGTAAGGAAGTTATCTACAGTCGTGTAGAAGGGAAGAACAATCAATGGAAGGACCGAAATCACAGAACCTAGACAGTATGAATTCGGAATGGCGAACTCCCTCCTCCTCTCTTCTCCTCCTGCCTCTACCTCCTCCCCTCCTCCTCCCTCTACCTCCTCCCTCCACTCTCCTCCTCTTCCTCCTCCCTCTCCTTCCTCCCTCCTCCTTCTCCCTCTTCCTCTCCCCTCCTCCTCCATCCTACTCCCTCTGCCTCCCCCTCCTCCCTCTACCTCCTCCCTCCTCCTCCCTCTACCTCCTCCCTCCACCCTCCTCCTCTTCCTCCTCCCCCTCCTCCCTCTCCCTCCTCCTCCCCTTCCCTTCTCCCTCCTCCTCCCTCTCCTCATCCCTCCTACTCCCTCTCCTCCGCCTCCTCTCTCCTCCCTCACCCTTTTCCTCCCTCTACCTCCTCCCTCTACCTCCTCCCTCCTCCTCCCTCCTCCTCCTTCCTCCACATCCCTCTTCCTCCTCCTCCTCACTTCTCCCTCCTCCTTCTACCTCTTCCTCTCTCCTCCTTCTCCCTCCACCTCCTCCTCCTCTCTCCTCCTCCCCCTCTCCTCCTCCTCCTCCCCCACCTGCGTTCTCCTCCTCTCTCCTCCTCCCCCTCCCTCCTCCCTCTTCCTCCTCCTCCTCCTTCACCCTCCTCCCTCCTCCTCCTCCTCCTTCACCCTCCTCCCTCCTCCTCATCCCTCTTCCTCCTCCTCCTCTCTCCTCCTTCTCCCCTTTCCCCCCTCCTTCTCTTAATCCCTCCTCCTCCCTACTCCTCCTCCTCCCTCCTCCTCCTCTCTCCGCCTATCTCTTCCTCCCTCCTCCTCCCTCCTCCACTCTCTTCCTCCTCCCTCCTCCTCCCTCTTCCTCCTCTTCCTCCCTCCTCCTACCTCCTCGCCCTCCTCTTCCTTCCTCCTTCGCCCTCCTGCTCCCTTCTCCTCCTCCCCCTCCCTCCTCCCCCTCATCCCTCCTCCGCCCTCCTCCTTCTTCCTCCCTCCTCCTCCTCCTCTCCTCCTCATCCCTCTCCTCCTCATCCCTCCTCCTCCATTCTCTACCTCCTCCCTCCTCCTCCCTTCACATTCCTCCTCCTCCCTCTTCCTCCTCATCCCTCCTCCTCTCTCCTCCTCGCTACTCCCTCCTCCCTCTACCTCATCCTCCTCCTCCCTTCCATTCCTCCTCCGCCCCCTCATCTTCTTCCTCTTCTCCTCCCTCCTGCCTCTCTCCCTCTCTCATCCCTCTCTTTTTCCCTCTTACCTTCTCCTCTGCCTCCTCCCTCCTCCTCCTCCCTCCTCTCCCTTTCCCTCCTACTCCCTCTCCTCCTCTCCTCCTGTGTTCTCCTCCTCCCTCCTTCCTCCATTCTCCTCCCTCTTCCTCCTCCCTCCTCTTCTCCTCCCATCCGTCCTTCTCCTCCCTCCTCCTTCTCCTCCCTCCCTGGATCCTCCTTCTCCCTCTTATTCCTCCCTCTTCTGCTCCCTCCGCCTCCTCTTCTCCTCCTACTCTCCATAACTCTCCCTCCCTCTCCCGCTCCTCCCTCCTGCGTTCTCCCTCCTCCTCCTCCCTCTTCCTCCCTCCCTCCTCCTCCCCCTCCTCCTCCACCCTACTCCTCCCTCCTCTTTCTAATCCCTCCTCCTCCCTCCTATTCCTCCCTATTCCTCCTGTCTCCTGTCTCCTCCTCCCTCCTCTTCCCTCCTCCACCTCCCTCTTCCTCCTCCCTCCTCCATTTACCCAAGACAGACAGATAGTCGGGAACGGGATCTTATATGACTACTTATATGATTTAAATGAGATGCTCTCCACCATGGGCTGGGCCGGGTCAGACAGACAGATAGACAGACAGACAGACAGACAGACAGTCGGGAACGGGAACTTATATGACTACTTATATGAATTAAATGAGATGCTCCCCACCAGGAGTTGGGCGATGCCGGGCCGGGTCAGACAGACAGACAGATAGATAGTCGGGAACGGGAACTTATATGACTACTTATATGAATTAAATGAGATGCTCCCCACCAGGGTCTGGGCGAAGCCGGGCCGGGTCAGCTTGTAGTATATAAATAGAGTTACTTTAATTTATACTTTGATGTTTGGTATGATAGTTTCTATAATGTATATTTTAGAATTTTTGTATTTTTGAGTATTTGAATACCTTGTCTACTTCCACATTATAAATTACCATCACCAAACATCAGAGTGTAATGGTGGATAAACTGCAATGACTTGAGTGCGGTCAATAACAGCTCTTCTCATTCACTACATAAGCGAAAGATTGGCCACCTATTCCTCCGTCCACCCAGACCTAAAAATGTGATGGACCTAACAATTAACATGCCCACAGCAAACTCTTTGCTACAGGACTTTGCGTTTTAATATCACCAAACACAACCTTGGTTTGATTGCAGTTTCTCTAAACTGATCTGGACTACCATAGAGGCTTATTCTGTTGTTTTTGTTGCTGTGTGAGCAGTGTTACAATCTGGCCACAATCCATGGATATGTTTTGTTTCTGTGGGTATTCAATGATGAAGGCGATGTTCTGTGTCTGAAGATCATGGTCTGGTATTTCCATTCATGATATTCATAGTATCATTATTGTTGGAAACCAGATGACTGGAGAATCTTCGTCCTGTTTTGCTCTTTGCCCATGTAAGAGCTTCTGTGGCTATTGAGATGAGTTATAAATAAACCAAGTCATGGAATTGCAGAGACATAAAATAAACATATGACTTGGCTTTGATTTGAGGAAGAAAAGTGTCATAAAATACAGGTGGTCACACCACTGCATAAAGCAGTGTGGTGAGACAGATAGCAGAATTGTTATTTTGAGATTGATAGGAGTTAAAGAGAAAAGATAGATCTTAAAACTAACAAACAGTAAGTATTGTGAATTCTTGGTCACATGAAAATTATATATGCCTAAATCTAAATTGATAGAAATTGGTCAAGTTTATTTCAGTATATATTTGTTTCATGTAAGGGAAGGACAAACTTCTTTCAAATGAGGACATATTTGTGAACATCGAAGTGCCATGGAAGATTTGTTTTTTTTATGAACACTAAAGAAAGATTATATTTTTTCTGTTTTATTTCTCATTTTAAAATGTGAATTTTGATGACTCCAGTCTTTACTTTTTACCCCCAGGGTTCATGAACCGGGTTTATCACCCAAATATCGATGAAGTGTAAGTATTCTTATTGTTGGCATTGTAATTTGAGCAATCACTGTTAATAATATTATAATTGTTTGTTATTTTATATAACTCATTCTTTATAAGAGATCTTGAGATATAGTTGATTCCGCAATGTTTGTTTTTGTCCAATGTCTTATAGGAAAATGTAGCATGCTGCACTGTATATTTACATGTGCTTAACCCTTCACAGGGCACAGGTTTTTCCTATTTCTAACTCTAAATGGGCAAGATTTTTGAGGGTTTTAGTCAGATTTTGGGTAACGTTAGTAAAAAGATCACATAACTTAGGTGTTAGTGAATGGCGACAGGATGACGCTACTTTTCGGGGGGGACGCTATTTAGTGTTTTCCTTTGGATTTCGTGTGATTTCCTATGGATTTCCTGCGAATAGTGTTTTCCTGTGGATTATGTGATGTTATTTTGTGCTCTTTTATTGGAAGTTTTCAAAAGAAGCCACGGAAGGCAGGTGGTGGATGAAATTTGAGGGCAGTCGACAGATATTCGTTGGTCATGGTCTCGAATTCACGACGGCAGGCAGAAGAGCTCTTCTTGAGTCAATGGCTGCAGTCTCCGACCAGTACGGTCACTGCCATAGAGGAAAGCAACAGCAAACTACCTCTTTAAAAGTGCTTAGTATATCATGATTCGCTTAAAGACTGATCATCGCAAGACAAGGACAGAGACGTTAAAATTAGCAACATGGAACGTTAGGACGTTAAACAACGACTGGAAAATTAGAGAACATAAAACAAGAAATTGAAAGGGAAAAAATTAATATTTTAGGTATGTGCGAACCGAGATGGACAGGATCAGGCATTAAGATAGATGACGATTTCAAGATTATTTATTCTGGAGGTGAAGATCGTCATAGGGGAGTGGCAATTATTTTGGACCGGAAAACATCAACATCTGTTCAAGGATATTGGGCCGTGTCGGACAGAGTTCTACTAGTTAAATTAAGTGGCAGACCTTTTAGCATAAATATTATTCAAGTATATGCACCAACAGGAGAATCCAGTGAAGATAGTGTAGAAGAATTTTATAATGACATAGAGGCTGCCTTAAAGAAATGTAAAAATTCAGAAATAAACATCATAATAGGGGACTTCAATGCAAAAGTAGGAAATCAAGGGGATAGATACACAGTAGGAAACTATGGTTTAGGAGAGAGAAATGAAAGAGGAAACAGACTTGTGGAGTGGGCAAAAGAACAGGAAATGATTGTAGGAAACACCTGGTTTAAGCAACACCCTAGAAGATTATGGACATGGAGGAGTCCTGATAGCAGGATTAGAAACCAGATTGACTACATTCTCATTAGCAGAAGATTTAGAAACGCGCTAACAGTAGCAAAAACAGTTCCCAGTGCTGATTGTTATAGTGACCACAGATTACTCACAGGAACATTGAGGATAAAGTTGAAGAAAGTCAAGTATATAACAGGAAACACTAAATATGATTTGTGTACATTGAGTAATGACAAGGAAATACAAAACAAATTCAACATAGAAGTACAGAACAGATTTGAAATATTGTCTGATCTAGAGATATTATTCCAGGATGTGGATGATCAATGGGAAACGTTGAAGAATTCAATCAATGTGGCTGCAGAAACAACTATTCCAAAATTAAAGAAGGTGGGTCGTAAGAAATGGATGACTGAAGAAATTTTACACCTCATGGAAACAAGAAGACTCAACAAAAATAATTCTGTCAAATATGAAGAAATCCACAGACAAGTCAGAATATTATGTAAGGAGGCAAAAGAATCATGGCTTGAGGAAAAGTGCTTAGAAATTGAAAACCAACACAACAGTCAAAATACCAAATTAGTGCACAAAAGAATTCAGGAACTTACTAATAAAAGAACAAGTACATCAACAGGGTGTCTAAAAACTAAAGATGGCAAAATCATAATAGAAAAAGACCAGATTCTACATGTATGGACAGATTATGTGAAACACCTTTATGATGATAACAGAGACGAACAGTATGATATTAGATTTAATAATGAAGGACCGCCAATTTTGGAGATGGAGGTTCGAAATGTTCTTAAGCATATGAAAGCTGGCAAGGCCCCCGGTGCAGATAACATCACAACAGAAATGATTAAAGCTTTAGAAGAATTTGGACTAGAGCAAGTCACCAGACTGATGAACACATTATATGATACTGGAGATATACCTCCTGAATTATGTAACTCTGTATTTATTGCAATCCCAAAGAAATCAGGAACCTTGGAATGTGATCAACATAGAACAATTAGTATAATGAGTCACATCACAAAGATTTTGCTAAGAATTATCATGCAAAGAGTGAGGAAGAAGATACAACCTGAAATAGGGGAAGAACAATGTGGGTTTGTAGAAGGAAAGGGTACAGTAAATGCTGTGTATATGCTGCGAACAGTTATTGAACGTGCTATAGAAGTAAACAAGGATATACATCTTTGCTTTATTGACTATACAAAGGCTTTTGATAGAGTTAGACATGTCAACATGGTGGATATGCTTGCAGATCTACAAATTGATGGGAAAGACATTAGACTTATAAAAAACATATATTGGAAACAACAAGCTGCAATAAGGATTGATAATGAAGTGGGACAGTATCAGCCAATTAAAGAGGTGTTAGGCAGGGATGTGTGATGTCTCCAGATCTTTTTTCCCTATACAGTGAAAATATTTTCAGAAATGTAGAGGATATAAATGGAATCAGCATTGGAGGACGAAACATCAATAACATTAGATATGCAGATGATACAGTATTAATTGCAGACAATGCGCAGGACCTGCAACAATTAGTAGATGCGGTTGTTGTACACAGTGAGCAACTGGGGTTAGAATTAAATTGTAAAAAGACTCAGGTTATGGTCGTCACTAGGAAGGAAGAAGTGCCACAATGTAATATACAAGTAAATGGAAATATTCTTCAACAAGTGAATCGGTACAATTATCTTGGAACAGTCATAACATCTGATGGGAGATGCCTTGAAGAGATTAGAACAAGAATCGCCATGGCGAAAGTAGCCTTTAGCAAGATGAAAAACATTCTGACCAATAAAAAGATGTCAATTGAAACGAGAAAAAGAGTGTTGAGGGGATACATAGAGCCTGTTCTTTTGTATGGATGTGAAACTTGGACAATGGGCAGTCAAGCTGAAAACATCTGATGGCTGCAGAAATGTGGTTTCTGAGGAAAATGCAAAGAATACCATGGACAGACAGAAAAACCAATGACCAAGTACTACAGGAGACAAATAACCATCGTAAACTGATTAGAGAAATTAGACGTAGACAGTCAACATTTTTTGGACATGTTATGAGAAGAAATGGATTGGAGAACTTAGTGACAACTGGCAAGATCGAAGGAAACAGACCAAGAGGCAGACCGAGAGGAAAATACCTGGATGGCTTGGCCACATGGCATGGACGAGACAGGAACACTGAACTGATCCACGACACTGGTGATCGAGTGAAATGGCGAGTCATGACCGCCACGCTTTCCGGCATGGCACATGATTGATTGATTGATTGTATTTTAGTAAAATAAAGAGCAAAATAAAGAGAAATGCATGCAGATTAATAATTGTACTCACATGTCATATGAATAATCCAGTCTTGTTGGTATAATCCACCATGAACACAAATATTTACAAAATACAACACATTGTTTGTGATTGTCAGTCATATATACACTATGTACAAACACTGCCACTACTCACTGGCCTCACATTTTTCACACCTGACACTCCCAACCTATCATATGTCGACCAGTGCATTTCCAAACGAGGAAGATTGTGGATCCCCAATAATATGAGCAGACCAAAATAGGCCTGCATTTCGGTTGCGTTTGTTGGAACCCAGCCTCGATCATCTATCTGTTCGATCTTTTGTCTAGCATACACATTTGTTTGATCGGCAATCATTTGAAAAGTTTGTTCCTCGAAGAGTTGAAGAAAGAATGCACACTGAGAACGATCGTCAGTTGTTATGTTGACGCCAGTTTCTTCAGTAAATTCTTCGATTTTCAATGTTGTTGTTTTGTTGCTCCAACCGTTTGCGTCGCGAGACGGCCCCACCCGACTTTCTTCAGCCACATTTTCTGAATCAGATTCACTTTCTTCAAAGTCCGAAAGATCTGAAGTGTGTACGTTGCACATGCTTTTATCACTGAAATCCAGCTCCGATTCATCGTCATTTTCGTGCACTTCAATGTCACTTAAATTGAACCCAGCGAAATCGCCGCTATCGCTTGAAGAATTGAGGAAATCCATTTTTAATAACAACGCACAAAAACCCAGAAAACTATTGAAACATCTGATCAGATTTAAAGAAAACACTTGCAAATGTCACCCATGCTTTCACTTTATCAGCAAGACTGGTAGAAAGGAACAGGAAGTCTCAGAAATTCACGAGATCACATTTTTAAAAGGCTTAGTATTCAATGACGGAATCAGACGTTTCGCCCGTTTACGAGTAAGGACGGAATCGGACGTTTTGCCCACTAAAGGGTTAAAAAATACAGCTATCATCAAATTTATTTTAAAACTAATTTATTTGAAGTCATGTCAGTCCTGTAATGTTCTTACTCTATTGGTTTGTGTTTCTAGTGATATATTTTGTTTTAGTTTTTGTTTTGTTTTTTTAATCAGTGGTGTTATTAGTTCTCCTTCAGGATAGTACCGGCTCTGTGACAAAGGGTTTATGGACGCAATTTGTAATCCTGCAAACCACAGCTGCAGGCGATTTGGCAACAGACCACCTTGCGTTGGTTTTCATGCAATGGTATAAGTGCCATTCGTTCCGAAAGCAATGGCAAACTACTGAACGTAAACTTGCCCAGAAATCACAAACAACCAAAAAATGCTGGGGTTGGCTGCAATGTCCTGTAAATTATATGTAACTTTTTCAGATAGTGGTTATTCAAGATACAAAGTAGAAGTAGATTTAAGCCACTTAAGGTATCTGAGATGTAGTGGAAGGCCCAGGCTTTCAGTGAATCAGTGATGTTCAAGGGGTAATATGGTCAATATTATGCCTTCCGCTGATACATTTTCCTCATAAATGTTTGGTATCTATCTTATGAAGATGGGTCAACCGCTGGTCTTACTGGGCCTGAAAATACATGAGGCAGCAGAACTGGCAAAGGATTGAGAGCCTTTTCTGTGGGCTGTGATGAAAACAAAGTTCTGCAGAGGACTTGCTACCTGGTGATGATCCTGATGATGATCCTGATGATAGTAGATGATCCTAGAAGCATGAAATGTGTTTAGTCCCTCCTCTTTTACCTGATGCTTATGAGTCATTGAATAATTCCATGAAAAGTGGTATTAAGGCTTGTACGCAGTCTGACCACTGTAACTGTGAGTCCTACAGACATTTGTTAGTTAATTATGGCATAACAGGTTATTTGTTTCCATTCTGTCATGGCATATTGGACCCATGATGCTAGGCCAATATTATCATGATCAGACAACACTAAAATACCTAAACCATGTAGAGGAAACAACACTACCAGCCTGGGCCTGATCCCAGCCAGTCTGTATGTGCTGTCCTGAATCATGACTTGGTTATATGCTACAATGGGGCTTCAAATGAAAACAGTAATTATTTTTTATTTTGGTGAATGTATTCTGAAAAAGTAAAGAACAAATGTATCATTTTTCGCTGTAGTCACCATAACGTTCAATGTAAGTCCTCCAGCGCCAATAAAATGCTTGGATTCCTGTAGAAACATCAACTCTGGGGTCACTACTTGGTGTGCCTGACCCGGTTGTGAACAGTCACAGAAGTTACACCGTTTTGAAACTTCCTACTCCACTCATACACTTGCTGGACTGATAGACATGCATTACAATACTGGACCTTCATTCGCCGATAAATTTCTATAGGTTTTACCCCTTTGCTGATCAAATACCGAATAACAGAACGCTGCTCCTCTTTGGTGCATGTCAAAAGTTGGTTGGCCATCTTTAAACTGTCCTTATGATGTCACCATGTTCATCTGCACTGTGGTGTCACATGCTTAACACTCTTGACATACTTAACAACAATATTGACAGGTTACCAGACAATGGCATGGTTATTGTAATTTCTATCACACCTTTTAAGGTTTTCATGTTAAGCCCCCTCGTAATATGCTTTTTCAAAGGTGAGTTAAGTCAAGAGCTGACATCACAACAATCAGGACATTCCCATACAAGCTCCGTCCCCAGCTTCAACAACCAGGGAAGAGTCCCAATGCTAGTGGTACCAGTTGAAGTCTGATTATGTCTTTCTGGCCTTTCCTCTGAGTACTAACTGTTTGCTAGATCCTCTGGTCACTACCTGCCTCACCATTCTCTCCAGCCATGATGTTTTATCTTCTCTTTTACACCATTTACTTGATTCCAAAGGGCCCTGACACATCTGCCTTATCATGCACCAATACCCAACCCAGCCATGCGGACCCACTCAGTCTATCCACCTGCTCTTTTCCCACCACACCATCATATCCTGGGGAAAAGATTCAGAGTATGCTCCCTGTCTTTTTTTTTAAAATTGAAGTATACCACTCTGCACACAGAATGCCTGTCTTCACCCTTCTGAGCAGAGGTGTGAAACTCCAGTACCAGTCTTGCACTTTCCATTGGTTTCTGGGCTCAGAGAGGGGAGAGAGAACTCTGCAACACAGATCCCATGGAGGTACAGTTTGGTACTGGGATCTCATCTCATCTCATCATGTTCCTCTTGTACCTTGCAGTGTCGAGGTGAAGTATAAACATCGTGAGAGTGCCCGATTATGGGCTTCATGTATCAATATTCCCATGGACTCTGTTATTCCCTGTGCCCATTGTTTACATGGTCGGCCTCTTCCTCTGCTTCCCTCTGGTCTGTACATCATTGCTTGTTATGGTGTACTGTTAGTTGGTAACCTACTTGCATGGCCAAACCATTTGACTTGCTACCTTCTAATAAAATCTAGTGCAACTATAACCCCCACTTTAGCCCTGATTTCTTTATTTCTGATCCCTCTTCTTGATACATTGAGTATTCTTCTCAGGAATCTCATTTCTGTTGAAAAACTTGGTACTGGGGTGAGAGGAATAAAATCCCTACACCAACTTCACTCTGATAGATCCAAGCCCTTGTTAGGGCTTAGACGTCTTAAATATCTGCATCTGACAAGGATTGAAACTCAAGTCTTCCAATGGATTTACAACCAACCAACGCACCATCCTAATTTTGTCACAAAATATAGATATATATGAAAACTGACTGAAGTAATGCTAGACATTATTTACACCAGTTATAACCCAGAATTGAAGTGGGTATAACTTTTTTTGTAAATCTACTTATATGAAGCTGAACATGAATGTCTTTAGAGGACAGCTGCTGTGAATCTTATTTGTGAAACTATGAATGTATATACACACACGTTTATCCACCAAAAAAGTTCATGAAAACTGGTTGTAGATTTGTTTGATTTATTTTCATGTAGGTCTGGTACAGTATGTCTGGATGTGATAAACCAAGCCTGGACTGCCCTTTATGGTAAACTGAAAATGTCACTGTTGAAATTTTTATATTTACTCAGTATTATAAAAAGAATTATTTTAATATTTTTCAAAATTCATGATTTCATGGGGTATAATTTTTTAGAAGCTGGTATGATTTTATTTTCAAATGCAGTATTTTTTTTTGCATATCCTATTTACAGGACATTGTAGTCAACATCAGCATTTTTCAGCTGCTGTTGATATCTTGGCAAGTTTTACGTTCAGTAGTTTTCCATTGCTTTCTGAATGACCGGTCACATACCTTTCCATAAAAAACCAACGCGAACACGATCCAATGCAGCATAAATGTGTCATAAATTTCATCTGATTGTTTTTTTTGTTTTTTTTTTTGGTGTATGAACACATTTTGTATACTACTTCTTCTTTGTACACCTTCACACTATATGAATACATTTAAGTAAAGCAGCAGTCAACTTTAGGTTTTGTTTATGTTTATAACATCACACACGTTCCCTTGATGAACTCACCTTTTATGTTCAGCAGTTTGGTCATTTAATCTATGCATTCATAGCAGACAGGGACGCAGAGGTGTTTCCAAGGCACCAGGGCCGGGTTATATACTGGCCAAGACCTATTGACGCGTCCTCGTCGAGCGTCCTGGGCAACAGGTCCCTTCGGGGTCCTGGCTAAAGTCAGTAGGATCGCCGATTCCTCCGAAGTCGGAGAGTGTCTGCCTGTACGGCGAGGAACCACCAGTCTGCACACCAATAAGCCAGACATGGGACAACGGATACTCACACAAAACTCAGGTCCTGTATGACATCACACTGATGTTGGACAACAGGATGCCTTCATCCGACATACAGGACTTCGCGTTGGAGCTCAAGCCAACGAACACAAGCAAGCATAGCAGACAGATACAGCTTTTACATGGGTGTATTCAGTCTGTTATATCTTCCTTTGAAACGAGAAAGACTGGTAGTTCATGGTCTTTATTATCCATGTTTGCAAATTTTTTTGCTTTTTTTCCCGGGGCATGCTACAGAGAGATGGTACCAACTTAATTTTGACACGCCTTCTGGCAGCTACCTTGTATCTTTCATTTCTCAGATGAGAGAGTTTACCATCACTTGTTGCACAGTTTGTTGAATAGATAATGCATCTGTAACAGATAAAGCATCAGTAGAGATGACTGCATATTAGCAGTGTATCTATCAAGATGATTGCCTAGTAGCAGTGTATCTATTAAGATGATTGTCTAGTAGCAGTGTATCTATTAAGATGATTGCCTATAGTATGTCCCGAAAAGAATGCCTTCATTCACGATCAATTATTTTGAAAACTGTCTGTTGCATCGTTATGAAATTTTTCCTGCCGTCTTATATTTACCCCCACCCAAGGAATATGTCTTTGATAGGTCCAAAAGCAACTTAAATCATCGAGAGCGGCGACATTTCTTTGATGTTTTGCTGAAAAACTAGTGATTTCTCGCTAACAAATTTGTGTTTATAGTAATGGACGCTCCGCCAATTCAGATGACACACAAGGCGTATCTGGATTCGTATGGGAGTGGGTGCATTGAAAGAACTAGCTTAAAAGTCAACAGGGTCGACTGCATTGCACCGGGTTTTTATCCCATATGGCTCAGTTTCTTTCCGCAGTGCGGAAAGCGTCGCACAAAGCACAAACTCCATAGCTCCAGCGACGACCCTCGGAAGACTCCGAAAAAATGCACTCGTGAAATGAAGGAATCGAACATACAACCTTCGGAGCCTGAGTCAGATGGCTTGACCACTTCACCATGGAGAATCCCGAGAGGGGTGCAATGTGTAATATTAGTAAAGACAGAATTTACAGAGTCATGGGGTAAATAATATATTGAGTTCGTGAAAGCTTCCAAATAGCTGTGCGTTAATATGTGTATGGAGTGACCAGAAATGGTACCACAATTTAGTCATCATGTTTCCATTTTTAAGGGTCTGTTCAGCTGTCTGTGTAGTTTGTTCACATGTACACATGGGTGACAGACCCGCTTTGAGTCTTCGTGAAAGATTGTCTACTCTGCTGTTTACCGTTCAGAGACCGAACATGATTACCTGTTTTGCACTATGAAAATAGTTGTCAGTGTTTCTGTAGTGGGCTTTCTTCTTAATGACCAAGATGTTGGTCCTCTTTTCATTGAAGTTTATAGATTGATTCGTATGCACGTGTGTTGTCCCCTAATTTGACAACGTGTTTGCTCTCACGTTTGTTGTTATGCCACAATATGTCTTTTTCCACCGCAATATTACTCTTCTGTTGGTATTCAATGCGTTTAGTGTGTGTGTGTTTTTTTGGTTTTTTTTTCAATACAGTTGTTTGTCACAGCAGAGGGCTTGCAGAATTGAACATTCATCACTGTGGAATACAAACTGTTGCCATTGACATTATGCTGATGCTGTAATGTTTAGGGCCTGCAATTCTTCTGAATATTTGTAGCAAAATATCCCAGTTGGTGTGCACGGGGATTAAGGTCTGCGATCTGCTCAGTCCTTAATCTGTGTCGGACGATTCCAGTAGGTTGATGACTGCTCTCAGTTGCATAAAATTCAATCCATCCTTTCTCCAATAATCCTCTTCCTCTTTCAACACATGGTCCTCACATTTTTCCAGTAACTTTTATCAATATTTAATAGCGCAGACTGGATTAGTATCCTGACGTCAGACAATTTGAATATAGTATTGTCAGCTGCCACCTGTCCTTTAATTTTAGCCCACACAAGTTCTATAGGGTTAAAATGAGAATGGTACGGCGGAAGTCTCAAGCACCTATGGCCATGCTCTTCTATCAACTTGTCGATTTGAAATTTCTTGCTTTTTTGTGCCTGTTTTACAAGGGACAACAACTGGAGCTTGAAATACGTTTCTGGAAATGGTATATTTTCCCTTCGGAGCCATATCTTTATTGCTTCCTTTGTGCTCGATGCCGTAGGTATTTTGTCTTCTTTTGTGATATGATGCATTGTCCATAATTGGACACGACGGTCTATCAAGGGATGGAAGTACTGTATTCTCGAGCCAATCTCTAAATACATTACCATTCATCTCATTATGATAATCCCTATTGTCTGTATGCTTTGATACGAAAATGAGCCCAGCATTCTGTAGTAAGCCATTATGAGTACTACCAGCATGGGCTATGACCAAACGCTGTCCTTTACTACTGGGCACATAACGCTTTATCTTTCCATCTATTGATTGCCATTCCTTTTCACTTGTGTGGTGCGCATTGATCCACGTCTCATGTCATAATTTTCTTTGCGCATTTCCCTTATTTCACTTAAGTATCTGCTTCTCATGGCTCCTAAATGCGGTTGCTCGCAAAGGATATTTCTACCTCCCTTGTACTTTCTAAAAGTGAAGCCTAATGTCCTTATAATTTTCCACAAAGTTGTTTTGGATAGCTCTATGTTATTGTTCTTTCTCAACAAAACCCTCAGTTTTCTTACACTCACTGTTTCTTTGGCATCCAGCATTTTTATAATGCTGGATAATCCTGGATATAAAATCCAAAATGTTTATAATTTTAGGAGTCTCCGTGGTGAAGTGGTCAAGCCTTTTGACTCGGGCTCCAAAGGTCGTGGGTTCGATTCCGGGCCGTATCCTTCGGTTTACGAGTTAAATATTTTGGAGACTTCTGTGGGTCGTCACTAGAGCTGCGGAGTTCGTGCTTTATGCGATGCTTTCCGCACTGCGGAAAGAGACTGAGCCATATGGGATAGAACCCGGTGCAATGAAGTTGACCCTGTTGAATTTTAAGCGACTTTTTAAAGCATTTTTATAATAGCTCGCCTTATGACATCTTTGTCAAAGCTGTCTACAATCATCTTTCTACCTACCGCCGTTTTGTTATTGCGTGGTAGTTTAATTCCAGATTCTTGCACCCATCGACGAAATTACCGTTTACTCAAACCCAGTGCATGCACTGTTCTTTTTTCGGAATTTGTAATAATAGTATAAAACAGTTTCCTGCGATCAGCTTCTTGTCAAAAATATGTGTACAACTTCATAGCGATTCTTTGAAGTGTACAATTTCGCATTAAATCCCATTGAAAAATATTCACACATTTCAATGTTAGCGATAAGTGGTAAGATTTTTTTTTTTTAAACGTATTAATCAGGTTTCATGAAATAACCCACATTTTGAGACACCTCTGAACAGTCCTAGTTTGAACAATGCGGGGATTGGCATAAGGCCAATCCCTTCAAAACACGTACAATATTCAACATTGAGCGCTGATTGTCTGGCTACACTGTAATACATTTAAAATTATGAATTTCATCTCAGACCCGTAAATTATATACCACATATAAACAAACTTTGAAATCTGCTGTAAAATCTCCAGAACAAAAAAAATTTTTGTTGGGTGGACATAATGATCAGGTTATATACTAAATCTCATAATTTTCCCTTAGTTGGTTACTGAGATATGGATGTTTATATTGGGGCCAAAAAAAAAAAAAACACACTATAGTAGCAGTGCATCTATTAAGATGATTGCCTAGTAGAGTGTATCTATTAAGATGATTGCCTAGTAGCAGTGTATCTATTAAGATGATTGCCTAGTAGCAGTGTATCTGTAAAGATGATAGCCTAGTAGCAGTGTATCTGTCAAGATGATAACCTAGTAGCAGTGTAAATGTCAAGATGACAACCTAGTAGCAGTGTATCTATTAAGATGATTGCCTAGTAGCAGTGTATCTGTAAAGATGATAGCCTAGTAGCAGTGTATCTGTCAAGATGATTGCCTAGTAGCAGTGTATCTGTCAAGATGATAGCCTAGTAGCAGTGTATCTATTATGATGATTGCCTAGTAGCAGTGTATCTGTCAAGATGATTGCCTAGTAGCAGTGTATCTGTCAAGATGATAGCCTAGTAGCAGTGTATCTGTCAAGATGATTGACTAGTAGCAGTGCATCTATCAAGATGATTGCTTAGTAGCAGTGTATCTGTCAAGATGATTGCCTAGTAGCAGTGTATCTGTCAAGATGATTGCCTAGTAGCAGTGTATCTGTCAAGATGACAACCTAGTAGCAGTGTATCTATCAAGATGATTGCTTAGTAGCAGTGTATCTGTCAAGATGATTGCCTAGTAGCAGTGTATCTGTCAAGATGATTGACTAGTAGCAGTGTATCTGTCAAGATGATTGCCTTGTAGCAGTGTATTTATTAAGATGACTGCCTTGTAGCAGTGTATCTATCAAGATGACTGCCTTGTAGCAGTGTATCTATTAAGATGACTGCCTTGTAGCAGTGTATCTATTAAGATGACTGCCTTGTAGCTGTGTATTTATTAAGATGACTGCCTTGTAGCAGTATATTTATTAAGATGACTGCCTTGTAGCAGTGTATCTATCAAGATGACAGCGTTAAGATGATTGCCTAGTAGCAATATATCTATCTAAATGACAACTTAATAGCAGTATTGGAAGAGAATTGTGGAGGTGATGTGAGATCAATTGGGTTGTGTGGGAGATGTGAGAATTGTTAAGTTGTGGGGGATATGTGAGATCATTTGGATTGTTGGGGAGATGTGAGATCAGTTGGATTATATGGTGTAAAGATGATAGCCTAGTAGCAGTGTATCTATTAAGATGATTGCCTAGTGGCAGTTTATCTATTAAGATGATTGCCTAGTAGCAGTGTATCTATTAAGATGATTGCCTAGTAGCAGTGTATCTGTCAAGATGACAACCTAGTAGCAGTGTATCTATCAAGATGATTGCCTAGTAGCAGTGTATCTGTCAAGATGATTGCCTAGTAGCAGTGTATCTGTCAAGATGATTGCCTAGTAGCAGTGTATCTGTCAAGGTGATAGCCTTGTAGCAGTGTATCTATCAAGATGATTGCCTAGTAGCAGTGTATCTATCAAGATGATTGCCTAGTAGCAGTGTATCTGTCAAGATGATAGCCTAGTAGCAGTGTATCTGTCAAGATGATTGCCTAGTAGCAGTGTATCTGTCAAGATGATAACCTAGTAGCAATGTATCTATTAAGATGATTGCCTAGTAGCAGTGTATCTATTAAGATGATTGCCTAGTAGCAGTGTATCTGTCAAGATGATTTTATAGTAGCAGTGTATCTGTCAAGATGATAGCCTAGTAGCAGTGTATTAAGATGATAGCCTAGTAGCAGTGTATCTATTAAGATGACTGCCTTGTAGCAGTGTATCTATTAAGATGACTGCCTTGTAGCTGTGTATCTATTAAGATGACTGCCTTGTAGCAGTGTATCTATTAAGATGACTGCCTTGTAGCAGTGTATTTATTAAGATGACTGCCTTGTAGCAGTGTATTTATTAAGATGACTGCCTTGTAGCAGTGTATTTATTAAGATGACTGCCTTGTAGCAGTGTATTTATGAAGATGACTGCCTTGTAGCAGTGTATCTATCAAGATGACTGCCTTGTAGCAGTGTATCTATTAAGATGACTGCCTTGTAGCAGTGTATCTATTAAGATGACTGCCTTGTAGCAGTGTATTTATTAAGATGACTGCCTTGTAGCAGTGTATCTATTAAGATGACTGCCTTGTAGCAGTGTATCTATCAAGATGACTGCCTTGTAGCAGTGTATTTATTAAGATGACTGCCTTGTAGCAGTGTATCTATCAAGATGACTGCCTTGTAGCTGTGTATCTATTAAGATGACTGCCTTGTAGCTGTGTATCTATTAAGATGACTGCCTTGTAGCAGTGTATTTATTAAGATGACTGCCTTGTAGCAGTGTATCTATCAAGATGACAGCGTTAAGATGATTGCCTAATAGCAATATATCTATCTAAATGACAACTTAATAGCAGTATTGGAAGAGGATTGTGGAGGTGATGTGAGATCAGTTGAATTGTGTGGGAGATGTGAGAATTGTTAAGTTGTGGGGGATGTGTGAGATCATTTGGATTATATGGGGTGGGGGGGGGGGGGGGGGGGGGGGGGGGGGGGGGAAATATGTAAGATAAGTTGGATTGTGGGGGAGATGTAAGATCAGTTAGATTTTGGGGGAGATCAGTTGGATTGTGGGGGAGATGTGAGATCATTTGGATTGTGGGAGAGATGTGAGATTAGTTGGATTGTGGGAGAGATGTGAGATCAGTTGGATTGTGGGAGAGATGTGAGATGGATTGTGGGGGTGATGTGAGATCAGTTGGATTGTGGGAGAGATGTGAGACTGGTTTACACCCACTCTGTGCATAACATCATAGTTGGTGGAGAAAACTCTACAACTGTTGGGAATTTGATTCATGTGTAACATCGGGAAGAAACACCTGAGAGATCATTCCAGGTGTGTACACAAGCATGTACAGTCAATGAGTAATAATATGAATTGCAAACAATTAGGTATATGTAGCTCCTGCGAAAAGAAGAGACATACTAGACAAGATGACTCAATATACCTCATTGTTTGCAATTCATATTGATATCTCCTGCTGCAGCCGCTGCTTTTTCATTTGTTCAATGGGTAATAAGCTTGCACACACTTACCTCATTCATTGGCTTATTCCACTGATAGTGTTAAACTGCATGCAGTTGGACTTTACAAATAAGCTGACATTTTTCAAATATCATCATCATCATCATCTTCCACTTGGGAAGGAATAATTGGCGCTCCAGTGCCCGATGGGTGGCATTGGATAGTGTCATTCTGTGTGATTGTACAAAGTCTTTGATGTCGTCATTCCATTTTCTTATCGGGCGTCCTCTTGTTCTCGTCATAGATGATCTTTCTTGTAGGGCTAGTGCTGGTAGTTGATGGTGTTGCATTCTAACGAAATGGCCAATCCATTTGATCTTCTGTCTTTAAATAAATGTGGCACAAAGTGTTGATCCCACTGTCTGTCTGATAATTGTTAAAGTTGGCAGCTCTCCTCAGGCATCTCATCTCACAGGTGTTGAATTTGCGAAAGTCTGATTTGTATAACGTTCAAGTTTGAGATTGACAGCATAGGGTTGGTGTGAATATGCTGTTTATTATCTGTCGTTTTGCAACCATGGATATATTTTGGTATATTCAAATATCACAAGACACAAAAATGTTTGAAATTGACAGACTGGTTTAAGATGTGAGTAAATCGATTCTGCCACAGTACATTTTTAATCTGGCAGTTAATTAAAGATGCTGTGTAAATAATTCAGCACCTTTTTTTTTTTCTCCCTAAGGGTTATCGTTTTGTAGAAATAATTCTAAATAAACCATTTTGCTCTTTCCATTCGACAGTGAACTTCATACATGACTCACTGTAATGACCCCCTTTGGATTTAAAACTTAACGCTGTGATCCTTTTTAAAAATAATATTTTCACTCAAACATATTTTAAGTGTTATCCTGTTCAACCATTTTTATTTAGGTTATAATTTAGGCATTATTGAAACATTTGCACATACACAAGGGGCTGGCCGTAAGTTTCAACCCTAACAATGAAGGAGTAACAGGAAACAGTTTAAACATTCAAAGTTCCTCACATTTGCTCTGAATTTGTCAAGTATGCATTTGTTTCATCAACTGGATTTCCCCACTGTGGTGCACAGCAAAGTATACCCTGTTAATCGGAACTGCTGCCCTAACAATTTATTAGAGGCCTGGGCTGTGATAAAATTTCTGATTGATTGATTGCTTGATTTAGGAATCGACATCACAGCATTCGGGGCATTCCCATAAGCGCTCCGTCCCCATCCTCAGCAGCCAGTGAAGAGTTCCAACACCAATAGTACCAGTAGCAATCTGATTATATGTCCGTCTCGCCTTTCCTCTGAGCGTTGAGCGTCGGCCAGATCCCCTCGTCACTCCTCGCTGTCTCATTCTTGCCAGACCATGGTAATCTATTTGCTCCTATGAGGTGTACACGTGCCAACCACGTCTGTCTTGTCATGTATCAATACTCCACCAAGTTCTGCAGAGCCAGCCAATCTGTCCGTCTGTTCATTTCCCAGCACACCGGCATGCCCCGGAGAAAAGATCCAGGCGATGCTTGTCACCCTTGACCTCCGAAGCGAAGCAAGCCACTCCACACAAAGCCTGCCCGTCCTCACCCTCATCAGCATGCTTTCTGAGTCAGTTACAATCACGATGTGTGTGTGTGTGTGTCGTATTCTCCATCCAGCGGAGAGCCGCAGTGACTGCCTCCAACTCCATTCTTAAGCTGGATGTTGTGGTATCATATGCCAGGCTCTCCTGCACCAAACGTCGACCATTAGCTTTGGCTATGAACCCCCAGCCACTTCTCTCACCTCTTGACATCGAACCATCTGTGTAGATAATCACATCACCCGAGTGAGCATTGTCCTGAATTAGTTGCTGGATTTCCACTTCCTTGGCCCGTGCTGGCCACTCCCTGCACTCCCGGCTTAATGTGATTATAACTCTGCACAAGTCTGACTGCTCCGCTGGCACTCTGACCCACTCCTCTCCTCGCCTATTGTTCTCCAAGGGGCACACCTGTCTGATCGTATCCTCCGCCTGAGCTATCCATGATTTCCCTCTTATCAGTCGCTGACACTTAACTGCGTCCAGCGCCTCATGCAGTGGGTGGTCTGTGTCTGCAGCTACTCTGAGGTATGCCTTCGTCTGCATCACCTTGAGCCTACCAGCAACAGTCGGCAGACCAAGGATGTAACGCATACACACTACTGGGGTGTCTCTGCTGCATCCCAGAATTACCCGCATAGCTTCGTTCTGTATGCGCTCTAACTTCACCAGCTGACTCTTTGAGACAGTGAGCAGCCCTAGTCCATAATCAATCACTGCGAGGATCAAGTGCTGGTATAGTGGGAAAAGCATTCTGTATTCTGCAGAATTTCTGATAATGAGGGGAAACATGTACAGGAATACACAGGTAGATAGAATCAGTGTAGATAGTGTAAGCATGGAATGTTGCTGATCTTTCCAGATCTAGGAGACCATCCATAGAGTGCAATGATGAAAATGCAGCAAGATTGAACAAATGCATTGTCCAGGATTTTAAAAATGACAGATGTGGAGATAGCTAGTGCAGTGATACAGAGTGAAGGACAGTACATTGAATTGTACACAACAGACTGAACATGAGGATAGTGTGTGTCTGCTGGGTTCTGCTTCTGTGAACACATGAACAGAAACAAACTTGAGTTAATTGCTGTTGACAGTTGCTCAGCCAGAAAATATTTTGATGACCATGGTGACAGTAGATGATACTCAGGTTCACCGTGATGACACTCAATCCAACATTTCTAGCTTGCAATAGAAACTCCTGGAGCTTCCCAACACCTGTAAAGTGAAGAACACAGAATTCAGAAGAAATAGTAATGCTGAATGTTTTGGGAGCACAAAGGTGTCCTATTTAAGGATTTTCTGCCTCGTGGCAACACAGTTAATGAACAGTACTATGCAGATCTCTATACCAAACTCAAACAGGCTGTGACCAGAAAACAAGGGATGACAAGCACTCAGAATCTTCCTTTGCTTGAAGACCTCATGCCCTCTCAGAAAGCATGGCTTATGCAGCTAGCAGCTTAGGATTTTAATATTGAGATTCTTCTACATCTACCCTGTTCTCAGAATTTTCGCTCCATCAGACATTTTTTTTATTGTCTCAAATCTTTAAAATATAGGTCAAAAGTAAATCATCATGACAGTGATGAAGAAGTCGTACTAACATGAGATAACTGGTTTTGTTAAACACAAATAGCGTGTATCTATTCCCATGATCTTTTCCAGGTCAAAGAGATAGCATATATGTGTCAGTTCAATTGGTGGCAGTTTTGAAAACAATCAATAACTTTCAGTTCTCTGTGACATTTCCTTCATAGTTAAGACTAAGAGTTATTGCCGGCCCCTCGTACCTAATTTTACATGCATAATGTATAGTCAGTTTGCAGTTTTATACATCTCATGATACTGGTTTTCTACATTAATAATATTCAGTTTTGATCATGTTAAATAGTCACATTTACATTATCATTAACTAATAAATACTTAACATATACAATTATTGTCAGTGAATGTCTCATAGAGCATCAAATAGGACACACTAATCTGTTCTGTATATTCATTTTATTACAAATTGTGAATTGCTAATGTTGGTACATATTAAGTAAAAATTGCATTTGCCAGGTTTAACAACAAACACCATTGAAGTTAAGGACTGGACATAGAAGTGGGGGAATACACTGGAGAGAATCATCAAGCATAATTAGGAATGCCCTGAACTGGAATTCACAGAGGAGGCAAAGAGCAGAGAGAGAAAAGGGAAGTAGGATAGAATAGTAAATGAGGCCACTAAAAGAAATGGGATGCCACACACACACAGATGATGAAGGCAACACAAATAGACACTTGACAGTGCTATAATCCACTGATAGCAAATGATGGAAGGAAAGAATGATTGATTAGTTAGGTTAGGATTCTACAAGTTCTTAACAAATCTCAGCATGATAAAATCCCAGGTTGGTTTACTTCATATGTTTTTATATTAATTTGCCTAGAAGTTTGTATGTTAGCAAATTAAAAAGACTTGCAAAATTGATATTGCATTTGAAGCAAAAAAAAAACAAAAAACATTGATGGTGTTTGAGTGATGTGACGGTGTATACAGAAATAAATAAGATATTAGACAATTTTTATTATTAATTACATTTATGCATTTGAATTCATTTCCCTATTACTTTTTTTAAAGTGTCAATAATCTTGAGTTTATTAATGAGGTTTTGTTACCTTATTCTGTCATGATGTTAAATGAATGAACATGTGTAACAAGTATACACATTAAATTCAATTTGAACTTTTTACAGTGTTCTTGAACTGTATTAACAGTTATATCTACTTATAATGGAGGTATGAAAAGTTTATTAGGTGTCTGCTGGAAGACATAATTGTTCAGTGAATACATGCCACTGTCTCATTTATCGTTAGTAAATATGGTAGAGTTAGCTTGCATTCAGATAAACAACAGAATTGATTAAATGACTTTTATAGCATTGTTATGCAGTCAGATAAGAAACAGAAATGATTAAACGATTTGTTTAACACTGTTATGATAATACAAATGATTAATTCTTGTAATTATGCTGTCTATCTACTAAATATTATTCTGGCTTTTCAGATCTGTCAAACATCTTTGAATCTTTCCTGCCGCAACTTCTGACGTATCCAAACCCCATTGATCCACTTAATGGAGATGCTGCTGCCTTGTATCTGCATAAACCAGAAGAGTATAAGAAACGTGTCAGAGGTTTGTAGACATGTTTGTGAACAGTTTTCAAGAACATTACTTTATTGTTGTCTCCCTGTCCATTCTGTGGTCATCTTTTGTCATTGGAGAAACTCACATTCGAATTGAAGAATAAAATCATCCACAGATTTATAGAGAGAGCAGCCATAGTAGTTCTGTGACATACATGCTTGCCTACAGGTACATTAGTTATGTGTTCGAATCTCTTTTGAGACATACATTTTTGTTCATTAACTTAGGTTCCCAGTTTGTTTGTTTTATTGTATTGCACTTGCTCACTTTGAGCTCAAGCGTAGTCCATACACACTACTTCTAGTAGTGCTGGACTGAATTTTGTGTGTGGATTAGTTTTACTTATTAACAGTGTCGGTCTCCCTGGCCTAGGAGTTAACGTCTTTCTCCGTAATTCCATATATTCTCGCGAATAATGTAACCTGCGTGAGAATCGGTAGCGGTTCTCACCGTGTTGGTAACATATAGGCTATGTGAACCAGTCGCTCAGAAAGCAGTGGCAAACTACTGAGCGTAATCTTGCCTTGTACATCAACAGCAGCTGAAAAATGCTGATGTAAGAGATCCTGTAAGGGATATGCAAAAAAAAAATAATTAACTGTGTCCTTCGCCATCAGGTGAACCTACTCTGACTTCAGAGGTACTTGTAATTAATGTCCACAAGTCAAGGGCGACAGGTCAACATTTTAGTCCAACTGTCCGGTATAGAGGTTGAACTCCTTACCTTGGCATCAGCACACTGGGTGTTTAAGAACACACGTTCTTATCCATTCTACCATGCTGGCCTACCGTTCCCAGTTTGACCCAGTCTAAAATGACTACAAGGAAGTGTTATGGGAAGTAAAGATGGCCGACATGGTATTCACCATAACACCCGTTGAGTGCCAATCAGTCTAAAGATATGGGGCTGGCACCGCCTACATAATGGGAACCCTGGTAGTTTGCCTACCAGCCCTGTGGTCATGTGTTTGAATCCTCTTCAAGCAGGGAGTTTTCTCACTGACTTGGGCTCCCAGGTCGACCTTACCTAAATATCCTGGTAGGACATTTTCTGGGAAGTTAAAGCAGCCAGCGTGATACTGGCCAGTAACAGTGATTGAGTGCCACCTGGTCTGTACAAATATGGGGCTAGCACCATGTACCGAATATGCTTGAAGATGTGGACAAGGATTCTGTCCTTGTCATATACCCAGTGAAAGTTCAATCAATCAATCAGGTGCCATCTCCACAATGGAGGTTGGCTGCAATGGATCTCCAGCACTGCCTGTTTCTCGCAGTTGACTGTAGTCAGATTGATGTTTGTCCTATCTCTTGATGTTATCTTCCCACTTGAAAGTTAAAGAAGGTCAAATATAAACCAAGAAATGTTTTATTAGATCTGTGTGCACTGAAGAATGAGGAGATTAATGGGCAGAGTCAACATAGGAAATAAACAATAGATTTAATACATTGTTTCATCTAGAAATCCTATTTCAAGGTATTAATGATCAGTGAATGGAAGGTATTGAAGAACTTTGTCAATAAGGCGAATGGATGACTGAAGGCAATGGTAAAGCTAATGATAAAGAGAAAAACAACAAAATAACCATGAGAAATATGTAGATTCAAAGAAAAATATACTTGAGTTTATGTGTTCGTTTTCTGCATTCCCATTCTTGTTCCATGTCTCTGTCTTCCGCTCCTAATTTTTGAGTAATGTATTTTAAGATATCGAGCTAAGTATTCTTGTCTTCTGTTTTCTCTTTTTTTTTTCCTAGTTCGTTGATAAAGACTTTGATCGAAAAGTTAACCTGTACTATATGTGCTTTTCCTTTCATTTAGCTTGTTAGTTATTTTGTGTTCTTATTCAGACCAGCTAAATCTGAAAATAATTTAAGAAACCAAGCACACCCAGTGTGGTTCAACATAAATGATATACCACCTGAATATAACATTGAAATAAAAATAAAGTTGAGGTGTTGGAGGCAGTACCCTTTTCTCATGTTTTGTAGATTGGATTATTCAAAGGCATTTGACTGTGTACAACATCAGAAACTTTGGGAAATCATGAGGAATATGGGCTTTCCATCACATATAGTACAACTCATAAAAATGCTCTATCTAGACCAACAAGCGGCGGTAAGAATTGATGATCAAATTTGTTTGACATCAAGCAAGGAGTCCGTCAGGGCTGTGTGCTGTCACCATATTTGTTTAACCTGTACGCCAAAAATATAATGAGAAATGTCAGAGATGATATAACCAGGGAGCAATGTGACGCCCTAAATATTGGTGGTCATGAAATACCAGAGATTTGATATGCTGATGATACAGTATTACTATCCACATTACAGAATGGTATAGAAAACCTAATAGCCTCAACCCAATTGAATAGTGAAAATCACAACATATCTTAACATAGCAAAAACAAAGATAGCGCATGCAGATAAAAATACTATGAGAAAGAAATATATTTTAATGAGGAAAGATTGGAGGTCATGGAAAATTGTGAATGTCTTGGGTCATTGATTACCAACAATGGTGACACAATGAAAGAAATTAAACGATGACTATCAATTGCTCTTCAAAGACTAAAACAGCTGAATAAATTATGGAGTGGGACAGATAGAACTACAAAATTTAGATTTTTAAGAGCATGCATCTTTCCCATTGAAACATACGCAAGTGAGACCTGGACACTTACTAAACGAGCTCACCACCGCATAAATGCTTTTGAATATAAATGTTATAGACGGATTCTAAGAATATCTTGGGTAAAGAAAAGAACATATGCATCCATACTTCAAGAGGTGAATATTGAAGGGAGTTGGCTATTAAAGACAATAAAACAAAGAAAATTGATATATTTTGGTCACTTGAAACGTCATGAAGGTTAGGAGAGAAAATAATGGAGGGGTATATGCCTGGGAAGAGAGGAAAAGGAAGGCCAAAGAGAAAATAGGTGCAGGATGTGGTGGATGATCTCTAGATGGGTGTATCAGACATGGGACATCTTGCTTGTGATTGAGAAGTTTTCCGGAAGGTTGTTATAGGAGCGAGGTTCTGCAAAGGACATACTACTGAATGAATTAATGAATGGTAGCAGTACAAAAAGATAGAACACCTCATGAGCTGGCCACGTAAATGAGAAACATTCTTATCTCATCTGCACAAAACATGATACAAAAAAGGGTTCTAGAAGCAGATATATCTTTCACCCACAATGTGGAGATCTGGAATATAGCACTATTGGGGCCCAAAGGATACAAGAGAGCAATTTGTATCCCTCTTGCAAAGAAAGATAGTCTAAAAAGCAAGAAGATCAAATTCACTGTACCAGATGTTTTTAATCATCTAGGTCAGTCTTTCTGCGCAGGGCAGCTAATCGCCTGCCAGAAGCATCACACAGAACACAAACTCCATAGCTATGGCAACAACATTCAAGGGTCTCACAAAAATGTGCACTTGCGAACCAAATGAAGGATTCCAAAAAGAACCCAAGATCTTCTGAACACGAAGCAGTTTGACCAAATTTACTGAGACCCCTTCCAAACCATAGTTTCAATATAATAACTATTGTTGAGATGCAGAGAGTATAATGTAGACCCTCATACTTGTTTCATATACTACGGTAAGGCCTTCAAAAGAAACAACAGAGATAGGGGATTTCTAGCACATTTGATCCATTTAATTGAAACACCAACAAACAACCAATGGCTGTTAGAGTAGCTGGTGAAACATCAAATTGGTTTGAAGTGCAAAGAAGAGGAAGATGAATTGCGTTCTCTCCCTCTAACTGTTCAATATTGGAAAGAGAAACGTCAGAAATGGTTTTGTGGTTTTTTTTTTTAGCTTTGAACTCAAGTGAGTCCACACAAATGCTACTATTTCTAGTCATCGGACTGATTTTTGCATGTGGATTAGCTTTACCTATTACAGTTGCCATCATGCAAACCCACTCTGACTTCTGAAGTGCTTGTAATTTGTGTCCTCAAGTCAAAGATGAGAAGTAAACATTTTAGTCCAACTGGCCGATATAGAGGTTGAACCCGCTACCTCATCATCAGCACACCGGAAGTTTAACAATATGTGCTCTTATCCATTCAGCCATTTGACCTCCATCAAAAATTATATCTATGAGTTTTGATCCATTTATAATTGATGAAAATCTAATTCTAGAACGCAGATGTTCCTATCCTTCTTTGAAACAGTACTAAGGGATTTGAAGTGTAAATTTGCTCTGTCAAAAGACACACGAATTCCTTTTTTCTGAATTAAAATTTAAAAAAAAAAGAACAAATTTAATATCCATAGGAAAACTACATATCACTCACAGTTTATAATCAAAAGTGAGGAAATAGGGGACGAACAATGTGGGTTTGTAGAAGGAAAGGGTACAGTAAATGCTGTGTATACGCTGCGTTCAGTTATTGAATGTTCTATAGAAGTAAACAAAGATATACATCTTTGCTTTATTGACTACACAAAGGCTTTCTATAGAGTAAGATATACTTGCAGATCTACAAATTGATGGGAAAGACATTAGACTTATAAAAAACATATATTGGAAACAACAAGCTGCCATAAGGATTGATAATGAAGTGGGACTATATCAGCCTATTAAGAGAGGTGTTAGGCAGGGATGTGTAATGTCTCCAGATCTGTTTTCCCTATACAGTGAAAATATTTTCAGAAAAGTAGAAGATATAAATGGAATCAGCATTGGAGGACGAAACATCAATAACATTAGATATGCAGATGATACAGTATTGATTGCAGACAATGAGCAAGATCTACAACAGTTAGTAGATGTGGTTGTTGCACACAGTGAACAACTGGGATTAGAATTAAATTGTAAAAAGACACAGATTATGGTTGTCACGAAATATCACAATGTAATATACAAGTAAATGGGAATATTCTTCAACAAGTGAATCGGTACAATTATCTCGGAGATGCCTTGTGGAGATTAGAACAAGAATCGCCATGGCGAAAGTAGCCTTTAGCAAGATGAAAAACATACTGACTAATAAAAAGATGTCAATTGAAACGAGAAAAAGAGTGTTGAGGTGCTACATAGAGCCTGTTCTTTTGTATCGATGTGAAATTTGGACAATGAGCAGTCAAGCTGAAAAACATCTGATGGCTCCAGAAATGTGGTTTCTGAGGAAAATGCAAAGAATACCATGGACAGACAGAAAAACCAATGACCAAGTACTACAGGAGACAAATGAAAATCGTAAATTGATTAGAGAAATTAGACATAGACAGTCAAAATTTTTTGGACATGTTATGAGAAGAAATGGATTGAAGAACTTAGTGACAACTGGCAAGATCGAAGGGAAGAGACCTAGGGGAAGACTGAGAAGTAAATACCTGGATGGCTTGGCCACATGGCATGGTCGAGACAGGAATACTGAGCTGATCCTTGACTCTGGTGATCGAGTGAGTTGGCAGAACATGACCGCCCACGCTTTCTGGCATGGCATATGATTGATTGATTGAGGAAATTGGAAATGTCATAAACTTTGAATACTTTGGCTCCATAATTTTCATCAATAGGAACTGTTGAAAAGAATTTGGATGAGGACTGTCTATAGCAGTGCAGAGGTTAAACAGTTTTAAGAGCCTTTGGTCCAGCACCAGCAAACAAGTGAACTTTCTGGGAACATGCATATTTCCTGTGGCAACATATGGACCATTTCATAGTCACTAAAGAAAACATATTGGTACTTTTTTGAGTTTAAATGGTACATAACATTTTGTTGAATACTTTGAATAAAGAAGCAGAGGAAGAAAAATACTGACATTCTAGAAGCTCTGAAAATGGAAGGCAACTGGCTCATAAGCAGCCGTCATATCTTGGAAACTGAAATTGCTTTGACCACATTGAAGATCACAGTAGTTTGGAAATAAAAGTAATGGAAGGCATGGTTCCTGGAGGAAGAGGCAGGGGTTAAACATTGCAACAGTGGACACAAGACAGTTTGGGCTTGACTGTGCAGAACGCAGGGAAACTGGATACAGGGAGAGATTGTTTCCATCGGTCAGTCATGAGAGCAACATTCTACAAAAACACTGCCACGTGATGATGATGATTATACGCAGTTAAGCTAACTGTATTATTATATGACAAGCAATTCAACTTTTCAAATATTCCATTGTCTGCATTGGTATCATTTGTGTATTTGTTCGGTTTTTCAAATATTCCATTATGTTTATTTGTGTCATTTCTGTGTGCATAGAAGTTTTCATATATTCCATTGTGTTAATAAATTAGTGTCATTTATTTCTCCGTTCATAGACTATGTCCAGCGATATGCCACAGAGGAGGCCCTGCGTGAGGCAGAACAAGCATCATCGTCCAGCGAGTCATCCATGAGTGACTTTTCCGAGGATGAAGCTCAAGACATGGAATTATAATGCTAGGACCCCAGGTTCCAGAGCCAGGGGTCCAGATGTCTTAGAATTCTTCTCTTTTAAGTTGCATAAAACAATCTTTGTCATTTTGTATATATTATTATTTTGATTTTGAATCCTCCAGTACGTAACAGTGAACACATGTTTTAAATGAGAGTGAACAGTTGTTTTAAATGTAATGTACCTTAATGCCACTCATTTTATTCTTGCATTACATGTATGCTGCTGAATATTTTATTTTTGTGCTTGAGAAATGGTTTTTAATAGATCATTTTCCTGTGGCATTTTTGAGTTTCTCCAGTGGCATTTTTGTTTGGCCATTCGGAAGAATAAAGTGTCTATATTTTTACCATTTGTAAGTAGCTGATGATGGTATGCATTAACAGAAAAGAAGAACATTTCATACACAAACACAACACGCATTTCTATAAAGATCTGAGGCTAGGCCATTTAACCAAAAGTGAATTCTAAATTCATGAATGCACACTCGGTGTCAATTCCTGAGATTAGGCAGCAAGGAAGCACCTGTTAGGCAGTAACTTATTCAGAACACTCATTTGTCAATTTGTATTGCATTATGTTGTGTTGTTAATTCAGTTTACAGATATATTATTAGTGCTCCCATGGATCATTGAAGGAAGAGAAGAAAAGTAAGTGTTCTTAGTTTTCCTGTCAATAATATTGAATTACTATGTACTGCCAAAACACTCTTTATAGGCACCTTATTCAGTTTTACTGAGTCTTACAATCTTACTTGGGCATTTGACATAATAGGATAGTTTCAGTAAAATGACAATTAATGTTTACTATTGCGTAGTTGTGTGAAAAGTTGTTAGTTTCTGTTATCTCTTATAGGTATTCATTTGTTTACTTGTACAATGATGTGAGGATAGACCTTGAGACTTCTTTATTTGACTTTTATCTTTCATGGAGCACTGGCCCAAGACCTCTTGTTTCCTGCCTTTAAAAGTTCTTTCCACTTCTTTTCAGCATTAGTTATGTCTTTGTCTAATTCTTATTTCATTGTCCTTTGTCGTCTCTGAATAATTTTTTCACATCAGATAATTCTAAGATGTGTCTTATTCTAATGATTTCAAGATGTATCTTATCTTATTAATTAGTTTCTTGATCTGATATAGAATTGGATTGGCATTCTCTCTTTGGGAACTGTGGCTAGAGCTCTTTCATGCTTGCCTGACAGTGATGTGTTCGATTACTCTTTGAGGCAGGGATTTCTTTCACTGACCTGGACTCCCAGACTAAAATGGGTGCCAAGAAATTTTATGGAAGATAAATGTGGCTTGTATCATATTGTCTTCATCACCCATCAAATGCCTGTTGTAAAATAAAGATTAATCCCATATGCCCTGCATATCTGTGTACTAAAGTGGACCCTTTACATTCTTTCTTCACTTCCTGTTTTCTATTAAAGATGGCAAGTTATTTCAGTGAGTTCTACATTCTGCAGAGGCACATGTTAATGAAAGTCTGTAGTTTACTAGTAGTATACTTTGTAATTCTTCATGTTTCTGAAACTTCCACATCAAGACATTTGTCTGGGATCCATCCCCAGGAGTGGCAGGATTTTGTTTCCTGATCAGTACGGCTCTGGGGGTTGACCTAGCCTCATAAAATGATACCACATAGTTCTCAGATTTTTGGGGGGACTTGTCTGGGAGACACTGATGGAGGGAACTGGTCACCCTACTTCATTATGCCAATGACCTAGAATATATGAAAGCCTAACATTTCCAATGGCAATTAGGACTACCTGGCAACCTTAGGACTACCTTTTTATGTTTCTGAACAATACTTCCAAGGTTGCTTTAACTTTTGACTTGAAGACTAAAGTTTTTTTTTCTGGATTTAGTATAGTTTCAGAGCTTTCCTAATGCAGTCTAGAGAATAACACTACATTTTGTGCACTGAAAAAACAATATATAGAAGAATTATATATCTAATTAAAATGTATTCTAGTTTAAATGTGTGTGTTTATCCACAAAGTGTTCTCCATATATTGTTAACTGTGTGAGCTACTGTCCTGCCTCCTGTCCTGTATATTAGCAACCATTTAACCAGCTTTGGTAACTTGGAGACTCAGGATAATCCTTTCACTTGACTAAACAACAGGGAGATGAAGTGGTGTGAGCACAAAACTGCTGAGGGCATTGTCAACACTAATTAACCCTGAGAGTGTTTTCCCTTATTTGGTGCAGGATTCTCCTCTCTCCTTGAGTTTTCATATATTTAAAAGGTTTACCTCTTTTCAGTCCCAGGAGGCCTGCCCCAGCTGATTGCCAAGGTGAGTGGGATGTGGGCAATTATGACAACAACCAAATTACAAGAGTGGTACTTTCGTTGGGGGGGCAAAATATACACACCTTGTATAAAACAAATATGTTGTCAGATTTCTTTAGCATGTTTGACTAAATGTAAGAGGTACAATCGCACATGACTTGTTGGTTGGCCACATGAAGAATGTCCTATGACACATGGCGCATGGCTTGGGACAAAAAGAGTGAATAGTTGATTATATCCAAGTTTCAAAAATGTATTGATATTATATATGTATGCAAGTATTAATTAAAAATCTAAAATGACAAAACAAAACATTACTGGCCAACAATAATGTCCTCCTTTCATGAATACTTGGAAATATTTGCCCCAGATACTGATACTATCTTCCATCCTCCTTCCTGTAGCAGTTAGAATTACTGTGAAATATGGGTATAGTTCTGTAACTGATTAAGTCTGTCCTTTCATTCTTCAGCCAAAGATGTGTAAAATAGTTTGTGTATTCAAATTATTTTTTTTTTTTCAAAGTATACTGCTCAAAAACAGACTGGGTGTTAAAAATGTTTACATTTTAAAGTTGACGACAAGGACATGAAAATGGTAGGGGGTAGGGAAACATCCGGGCATGAATTGGCAAAATATTGGTGAGAACAGATAAACATTTTGTAGAAATTCATGTTTCACTGCAGAAAACAGGTATCATGATCTGTGCTATGTTCAAACAAGATAGGGCGTTAAAAAAGTTTAGTTGAAGACATTGACATGAAAATAATAGTGGGTAGGAAAACATCCGGCATGAAATAACAATGTTGGTAAGAACAGATACGTTCATGTTTCACTTTAGAAAACGGGTATAATGATATGTGCTATATTGTAAGAGAATCTAGTTTTCCTTGGTATACTGAATACAATGACAGATTAATTTCTCAGTTTTTATACCTTCTGGAGATAATGCTGCCATTGGCCACCTTCCGTTTGAAGTTGTTCGTAAATAACTAAATCAACAAAGACAGATCAAATGAAAGACAAATCAAGTGAATATTATCATGGCCTGCAGCTTGAAACTGATATTGAAATCAAAGATGAAGCTGATTTCAGAACTCCCTACTGTTATCTAGGAGAAGTCTTTTTATATTGTTCTTCTATAAGATTATGTAGGAGAAAATGCTAATGACTCAGCAGATATATATGTGTATATATATATATATATATATATATATATATGTCATAGCATACGGCACCATTAATTGGATCTCTAAAGAAGTATACCTGAAACAATTGATATGTTAAGATACTCCAGGACGGCTAACCTGATTTAAAAAACGCTGGCTAAAGTTGGATGTGTTGGCCTAAGGGTTTTGGTCCAAGGGTATATAACGAGACACACCGCAATAACGTATGAAAAAACTCTGGATGAACTCAGAAGAAGAAGAAGATATGTTAAGATAGAGAACCTAGAAAGCTACATAATATGAAAACTTCGCAACAGCTGATGAACTGTATGTAAAAAGAGCAAGGGTAAGACAGATATAAATTCCTGGACAGCTTGGCAAGATAGCATAGCCAGGACAAGAATTCTGACTTGATTTAAGTCTGATAATCATGTGAGGGGATGAAACATGATGGCTCATGCTTATAGGCATGGCACATGATGATGAGAAGACAGAAAAATGTTGAATTAGGTAGCAAATAACAAGAACAACAAAAAGTGTACAGAGTATGGAAAACAAGATAAAACGGGCTCTTACTGCAAAAGTGTTAACTCATAACCATGAGTAATAAAAGTAAATAACGAGATTATAACACAATTACAAATCCATGTGTAGGAATTGGAAGACACTATATAAGTTTCATAATGGCATGATTAAACAGAAATACATGACACTAATAACAACAGTAATAGTAATCTTTACCAAAACAGCACACCCAAAAAGAGGCTTTTTGTTAGAAGTCCTTAGTTTTGACACCTTTATAATTAACATTAAGAAGCGGTGAAGTGTATATCATGCTTAAACAACTTATAAAATATTGGTAACTGAAGAAACAACATAAAATGTGAAAATGCATGAATATGTTTATTGCTTACCTCGCTTTTTTGTGGTTTTTAAAAAAGGTTTGTCAGGATTAGTCATAATTTCTCTTCCTGAGATTAAGTTCATGCAGAAACAAGAAGAGAGTTTTTAGTTTAAAAATGTGTTAATTTGTTTCTCATTTGTGCTTAAACTAATGTTGACAGTGTGTATGATGTCATGTAGGCTTACCTCGCTTTTTTGTGGTTTTTAAAAAAGGTTTGTCAGGATTTGTCATAATTTCTCTTCCTGAGATTAAGTTCATGCAGAAACAAGAAGAGAGTTTTTAGTTTAAAAATGTGTTAATTTGTTTCTCATTTATGCTTAAACTAATGTTGACAGTGTGTATGATGTCATGTAGGAAAGTAAGCTTGCGTTAACATGAGTGCTATATGTTTTTATTTTCGGATTGTGACATTTTCTTTCATTTACCCTCGTAATCTTATTTAGTAGTTGGCATTGTGGATTGCTGAAGAAGTGTGAAAGGAAATTATAATTTTGTTTTGGTTGGCATTTCATTTTTTTTCCATTGATAAACTTTGTTGATGTTTTAATATTTCCTCATACTATGATTGCTCCTAATCATCATGAGTACTTGAATCCGTGTTGACTGTAAGCTTGGAACATGTGAGAACTCATTAAATTTGTGAAAACTATTGCTTGCTTGTGCTCTGTTTAGTAAGAGATTTGTTGTTAACATTGCAAGTGTCATTGTACTGTAGTATGTTAATGAATGTTTGGTGTGAACACAGATTGAAGACTGTGTTCTGAAATCTTGAGACTATTTGAGAATCTTCAGATTTTCTTTCAAATTCATGGCTGTCTTTGGGAATTTTCAGATATTCTTTCAGAATTGTATGTCTTGCTTTGGGAATCTTCAGACTGTCTTTGGGAATTTTCTTTCAAAATCATGTCTGTCTTGTCTTCATATTTTCTTTTCTTCTTCTTCTGTGTTCATCCAGAATTTTTTCCGGACGTGATTGCGTTGTGCCTGTTTACAGCAGAGCTGCGTTCTTGCGCCGTTAGGCCGACACATCCGACTTCTGCGGGCATTTGTTGACCGGGTTAACCTTCCCGGGGATATTTTCTTTTAAAATCTTGTGTCTGTCTTTGAGAATTCTGATATATTCTTTCAGAATTGTATGTCTGTCATTGGGAATCTTCAGACTGTCTTTGGGAAGTTTCTTTCAAAATTGTGTCCGTCGTTGGGAATTCTTCTTTTAAAATCACGTGTCTTGTCTTTGTGAATCTTCATATTTTCTTTTAAAATCATGTGTCTGTCTTTGGAAATATCAGACAAATTTCAAAATCGCAAATCTGGCATTTGGAATTTTGATACATATTTCAAAATCACATGTTTGACTTTCTGAGACTTGAGACTGTCTTTGGAGATCTTGAGGCTGTATTTCAAAATCATGTGTCTGGCATTTGGAATTGTGAGACTTATTTGAAAATGTGTCTGAAAATCCTGAGACTCTCCTTCAAAATCATGTCTGTGTTTGGAAATGAAGCTGCCTTTGGGAATATTGAGATTGCCTTTGGACATCTTGAGACTGTCATTATGACTAGTTTTATCTTGAAACTCTGGAAATCCTGAGACTACATTTGGGAATCTTGAAACTGTCTTAGGAATCTTGTTGCTGTAATGAATACGTATTTCAGTCTGAGAAATAATTAATTATCCAGACACAGTGTGGTATGACATATAAGGATGAGTTGTAATAGAGTTTATTCATGTTTGAAGTGTGCCAAGTTTGCATTGAAGCACATTTATTGTAGTTAGTCTAACATTCTTTATCCATTTATATTGCAAAGATACAGACATATGTTTGTAATGTCTAATTACATGATATATAGGAGAGCATTAGTATATCAGAAATAAGTTATGCCTTAGCACCATTTGTGATTGGAGTTTGTTAGCAAGGGATTGGTCTTTCATTATTTGTATAAACTTTTTTCTACTCTTTCTCTTATCTACAAAATATTTGTATCCAGGTTTCATTCATTATATTTTTTGTTAACCTATATGTGTCAGACTATAAACCACAAGCACATTTCATTTGGATTAATTTGTTTAACTGGTGTTGCTTTATCTCACTGTTAGTAGAGCTGTTTAAGATATGGGATATTTGAGGGAAACAAGTAAGAGTCTAGAGGATTTACTTTATTGCACTGGCTATTATCTCACGTGGTTCAGTCTCTCTCTGCGGATGGGAAACCAACAACCTTTAGGAAATAGCTTAACTATTCTACCACAGAGACTCCCCATAAGTGAGTAATTAATCATAAAGTAAACATTTAACAAATTATATTCTGTTACAGTATATATGTAGGTATATATGTTAACATAAAACTTATGTGCAGCAGGTAATCACTGATTCGAAATAAAACAAGTACAAATAAAAAATATATACAGGACAGCAATAAAGATGATGTTTTTTTAAATATGCAGTGAAAATTATGACATCAAAACAAAGTTAATTCAGGGACTAGCATACAGATAAAGCTAATAGTAAGTGGTTTGGTGACCCAAAAACTCATGGACAATATGTACCTAGGTGTTTACTAGTGAAACATTTGTTTTCACTGCTGTTAAGGATATAGAAGATAGAATTGTGGAAACATGTTGCTTCTGGCAAAGTGTCTTGCTGCTGTTGAGTGTCAAGAGAGAAGAAACAGTGTATTCTGAAGGCTTTCTTCACATCTTATAGTGACTTTACTGGGAAAGGTGTCATGCAGATGGTCATTTAAGCAGTTATTGCTTGTTTTTGTGTCTTTGGTCGACTAATTTTTCTTACAGTCACTATTTCTATGAATTCACTGTCTGTAACATTATTCACAGTACTGGTAACATCTTGTATTTTTTTTCTAGACTTATGATGCTTGCATGTAGTGATATTGATGTGGCTTCATTTCACAAACTTCTTTTTCTGTAGTCAAGCACAATCTGTCTTATGTTTTTTCTGTCTCCGATGATGTCACTCCACTAAATGGAATTAGCTCTTTTTTAAACCTAGTCCTGCCTTGCCTGTCCACCTGTTTCATGGATGTGCTCTTTGTTTTGTACCTCGCGATTGTTAACAAATGTTGGCATCTCTTCACTATTCCAAAGATAATTTCCCAAGCTGGGTGCAGTCATTTCTAATCAAATGTAAGCCTCTTATTAAAGAATTTGCTTGATATTGATTTTCTTTTTCAGTAAATTTAGACAGAAGCTTTCATTAATCATAATAAGCAAGCAATTTTGAATCACTCAAAGATGTAATCAATGAAATCTACGTATTGAAGTGAACTGCTTGGAAAGTCTAAATCAATCACTTGTTTGTAATCTTCTCTTCTTAATTTTCAGCTTCGCAAGATTTCCTGGCTCATTATTGCAAGCGCTAATTTGTCCCCACATCTCTTTGTCCCTATAAATATCTCTAGTCCTCAAAATGCAGTTCTTTCAGGCACATTTCCACCCTGTCCTATCTTCTTGCTGGATGCAATCATGTGGATTTGCTCAGTTTATGCTGATTTCATTCCCTTGTCGGGATCCATTTGGTCAAAATGCCCAACAATTTAATCTTTAGAAATGAATATTTATTGGATTGTTCAATAGTGTTCATATACAACATTATGTTTGACATCAAGTAGTGCAATATGACCTAAGATTGACTGTCAGATTATGGAAACCTAGTTGATAGTGCACAGAATTAACAGCAAAGAGGTTCTGATTCATTTCTCTGGATGTATTTAAAAAAAATCTTACTAGGGGTTATCCAAGACACAAGAATTAGGTACTAGAGATGTATGTGGTGAGGAAGAAAGCCAATCACTCTAATTTCATCTGTTTAGATTTGTGAAAACCTATCACTTTTAGCCAATCACTCTAGTTTCATCTGTTTAGACATAGTATAAGTGAAAACCTATCACTTTACACTGCACCTCAACAGTGGTATCTGATTAATTTCAGAGAAACCAGTGGTTTAAAATTAAACGGTTTCTTAGATACATTTGTACTATCTTATTAGGCAGTATACTATTTAAAAATCTTTAAAGATAAAATTGTGGTGTTCTTAAAGCTAATATTCACATATTGATTTTACATCAGTTATCATCATTTGGCTAATTTGTTCTGAATATGAAAGCATGAATACATAAATAGATTTGCAGTGACTAATCTTGGGATTCCAACATGAATTGTTCACTCTTGAATGTTCCGGTGGTTTATTCTATATCTCAGAAAGTACTGCTTTGTCTGAGATAGGCAAATCTGAACAAGTTAACAAAATCTCACTAATAAACCTTATCTTCTTATTGTTTTGAAAACAATGCAACAATTGCTTTATCTCCTTCATTATCATTGTTATGAATTCCATTTTATTTAACCTGTTATCCACTTGACAGCACTTGAAGACATTATCATGAGGTTGCTTTCAAAATAAGGTGCAGCTAAATGGCTTGTTGTTTAAACATAAAGCTGGAAATAATGTTCCTCATATAATTTCTTGAATACAAGATGTATCTCTTATTATACATAGTAAGAAACTTGGCCTCTCCATTCATAATGAAATGAAAACAAAATTTACTTAACATTTTGGTGAAATCCCTGATGTTGTTGTTGTCAGACATATATTTTGGGGCTTCACTTTATCAATAAATCATAGTGTTACTTGACATAAATACCATATGTGGTCTTCCTGTGATGACTGTGCAGAGAATTTAATCAGAATATTGTAAGTATAATGGTTGTTTTCAATTCATTGTTAGAAATTAGGACAGATTAGGGACAAAAATCACAATCAGTAATGAGGAAATTGAAAATGTCACAAACTTTGAATATCTTGCCTCCTTTATCAACAACAATATCGAGTGTTCTAAAGATGTCAGATGTAAACTGGCCATACCAATGCAGCAGAGGTTAAACCTACAGCACAACACCCAACAAACAAATTAAAGTAACATTTTGGAGAAAATGCATCTTTCCTGTGGCAATAAATCGATGCAAGTCATGTACCATTTTTTAATCTTTAAAGAAGAAAAGCAAGACTTTTGAACATAAATGTTATAGAAATGTTTTTTAAATATAGACCAAGAAGAAGAAGTAAAACTAACATTCTCCAAAATCTGAACATCAAAGAAAACTGGTTTATAACGGCATCATGTCTTGGAAACTAAAATACTTTGGCCATATTAAAAGCTACACTGGCTTGGAAGGAACACTAATGGAAGGCATGGTTTCTGAAAGAAGACGCAGATATTGATCAGAACAAAGATGGACACAGAACATTGCAAACACCTCAGGCATGGAAATTCATGAGGCAAGAAAAGTGACAAAGGAATGAGCAGGCTGTGATAAGATTTTGCAAATAATCTGCAATGTATTGATATGAATGGAACCATCATGGTGCTTTTGCAACCAACTACATCACTTAACTATATTATGTCTGCATGTGTATTTATGATGCAATTAACCGTTCTGATGGAAATAATCTTCCAGCTGTCATGTGCTTCAGAACTTAGAATATATGTAATATTTTATATCCACTAACAGAAACATCATCTTCTATTTTAAAACATGGTTTGCCATTGGCCAGCTTTCTTTCAAAGGTGGCCAAAATGTAGTTTTCAATTACCATTGCAAATCAAACAATTGTGTTGACTCATAATACTTTTCCCTGCTCTTGCAGGCATTGTGGTGTGAATATCATGTATTGATTTATGCGCTATTAAAGATATGAGAAATTTAGTAAATAGTGTTTCAGTTTAGAAATTATTAATCAGTCATGCCATTTTCTGAATTCATCTGTTTGTGTTTTACTGGTTTCTGATGGAAATACATCAGGAGACACTCTAATTCCCCCTCCCCCCACCCAGAACATATTTTATGTATCAAACCCACATGCATGTTGTCCTTGACCCTGTTAAATGTCCTTGCTATTGTGTTTTCCATACTATTTGTTTGAGATTGTATTTCCATTGCTTAAATTTCAAGAATTTCATGTTTTTAAATGTTTATTGTAATGAAGTGTAACCAACTGACTACTCGCAGCTGTCATTTTGCTTTCATAAATCTGTATGTTTTTATTGCACTAACGTGAAGCAACGTATCTGAATAATCAACTGTGTATTTCTCTATGCATTTGTCTGTCTGCATAATTACATCACCCAACACATAGAAACCTAATTTCAACATCAGCACTAATAGATAACTGAACTGAAGGCACATAATCCTGTCACCTATTGATGTTAATGTTTGTTTGTGTTTGTTTAATGTGATGCTCCTACACTTGCTTCCACGTTAGCAGCCTCCGTGATTTATGTTCACATCCACATGTGTATTTGTGTTGCTCCACTCATCTACCTCCTCGTGTTGTCTGATTATATAATTGTCTTATACATGACATACAAGTTATCTACTACTTAGATAAAAGTGACTGCAGTCAGTTATATGTTAAAGTCAGTTATATGTTAAAGTCAGTATTGTTCATTTTAAAAAGGACTTTCATATTTGTTCAGTCATTTGTATGCCTTTATTCCTTCCCCTGGGCATTGGGTTAGTCTGGTGACAATAAAAGACCTAAACCCTGTGTCGGAGGTATTGATGATCTAGGCCTGTTCCCAGTCTTGATGTGCTGTGACCATATTTGGTCCAAAGCTACTTTTTGTTGGCACTGAATCATTTAAGGCTTAGATTACTTGCCAAGGCATCAGACATCAAGAGTTAAAACTTAGTCTTCCAGGAGATTCACATCCCACCAACTAATCACATACCTTTATTCATTTACGCTTTCTGTTCTGAGTAACTATTTCATTACATTTGCCATTTATAACTCTTCTCTGCTGAGTTTTCCTAGATACCTAGAGTTCCGTGAGAAGGTGCTGAACCTTTTACCTGGAGGTAGGATAACCAGAAAGGGTAGCCATTCACTCAGACAGATTTAGAACGGTCCTGCAGAAAAACATATTGTTCTCGGTAGAGCAGGTGTTGTGATAGTGTCGTAGCTATCACGCTCGCCTGCCAGTTCAAATCCCCCTCAAACTGACATTCTTTCAGGGTAACATGGCTTTGTGATTGACTCAGGCTCATTAAATAGCCAGGACATTTTGTGAGAATTAAAGTGGCCAGTGTTAAGTAAAATGGATGCTAAGACATTTTCCTTTAGGTAAGGCATCATAAAAATGGGATGCCGGCCACATCTTTTATCGAGAGCCGTTTGGTTCAGACAACATGGGCATAGCACTTTATCTCCAAAAGGAGCTGTGATGGCGTAGTAGCTAAAATGCTTGCCCGCAGGCCTGGTGGTCATGTTTTCAAATCCCCTCGCAGGCGAAAGTTTTTTCTTCAATGGCCTAGACTCCCAGATCAACCCACCTTAAAATTAGTACCAGGAGATTTTGTAGGAAGACAAGGCAACCAGCATGATATTGACTACATCACCCATCCAGTGCTGACTCATCTAAAAATATGGGGTTAACATCATATACAGAAAACACCCATTGGCATGGAAAAGTAGTCCTTTATGTTTCTTAGCCATGTACCCAATACACCTTGCGGTGTGAACAGGGGTCTTTACTACTTTATCTCCAATATGCTGTGATGGCATGGAAATGAGATTATTTAACTTGTTACCTTGCACTCAGTAGCTCATCAACAGCTACCTATAGATTACAGAACAGACAAATTACTGAATCCACTGGTGCACTGGGAACAGTACTTAGACTATTTTTGACTATTGACTATTTTTATACAGATGTTTCTTGAATAGTGAATAGCATGAATAGTATTTCAAGGGACTCCCTGGGGTAAATGGGTTGTGAAAAGTTGCTTCACGGTAATAACTATGTCAGGCGAAGTTCAAAATAATGACTGTCATTAACCTCAAATATTAAAGTTACTGCAGAGTTAAAAAAGGTTTAAATAACCATTTGTGGGTACACAAAAAAGTACTAAGCTAAAGTACAAGTATTACTTGTGATGGTGTTCTAGTAAAGCTTATCGTCTGCTTCTAATTTTTTGGTGATTCACTCATTGTAAGCTAGGGTACAACAGGCTAATGTAACAAGTGAGCGAGACAGAGAGTACAACAGGCTAATGTAACAAGTGAGCGAGACAGGGTGAGTTAATGTTGAGAACATACAGTGGAATTTACAGCGTAGCAGAAGGAAATTGCAGAACTGGTGACAGAGAAGCATGTTTTGTTTGGTGCAACAGTTAATGGATGGTCAGAGTTCAGCAGTCACTAGTGTGTTAACCAAGATGTACAAGAGAAGCAAACAGTTCCAACAACATAAACTAACAGGTGTGTCATACCAGCATTGGCGTTGCAGCAAAGAAGATGACATGAGACCAAGAGAACGACCGTGAAGATAAGGGATTGATGACATCAAAGACATTGTGCTATCACACAGAATGACATTGTCCAGTTCCACGTATTGGGTGTTGGAACATCAACTATTCCTCCACATGATGTTGGACGTGGAAGATGATGATGACACTGTTTAAAAACTTAGCACAACCCATTACTGGCACCGCTGATCGTATTCTGGTATGAACCTTGGGCCTTGTCTATGTCGGATTGGAAGCACTAGACTCGAGTTTCGCTTTCATTTGAGCTCGTCAGTACTGCATATCCTTGACTAGACCAGGGATCAAACTCCGGATGATGACTGTATTATAAATATATAAAGTTCAGATCACACAGCCATAATTGATCATGTAAAATAGATATTTCTGGATATTTTTCCATAGTGATAAGTTCACAGAAGCTGAAGCAGTACAACATGTGTAAACATATCTGTCATCACCGCTTGGGATGGACAAGTTAGCTAATCATGCAGCATTGGATTTCTTTGAAATTAGCAGAGCCACACTGAGATTTATTGCAAATACTCAGCTACGTGGCCTAAAGATATATGCTCTTGCTCTTAAAATTCCAGTTTGCTGATGGCAGTGTAGCTGGTTCAATGTCTACATCGGCATTAAGTTGTACTTAAATGTTGACTTCTTGTTCTGAAAGCAATGGCAAATTACTGGGTGTAAACTTGGCTAGAAAATCAAACTGGGGTTGATTGCAATATCCTGCAAAAGGACATACAGTATTTTAAAGACTCAAATTTTGAGCATGAGGTTTTCCTTTATGTGAAATGTGTCCAGGGCATGTTGTGGTTAGAGTGTTTACCTATGGACAAGTGGACTAAGGCTGAGGTTCCTTCCCATTAGTGGAAGGATTAGATTTATTCTCTGTCACTTCCCATTAGTGAAAGGATTAGATTTATTCTCTATTCAGTATAGCTCAGAGTTCAACCCAGCCTCATAAAATGGGTACTGGATAATTTTGCAATTTTTTTCTGTGGAATAATACACATGTATAATAATACACAAGTATAATAATACACACGTATAATAATACACATGTATAATAATACACATGCTGATCATCCCACCTTACACAGTGACCTAGTTTATATGAAATCCTGACACTTCACACTGTTGCAGAGGTATCTATCATAGGTTTACCTTCACCTTTGGGGCGGATGTTTAGAAGTAACTCCACAGCCTCCCATCTTGAGTCTGATTAACAGCAAAAGTAGATCACTGTGCCGTATAAGAAAATATTCAGGCATGAAGTGACTGCTCCATCAACTGGCATATATACTGAGTTTGTTGTAGACACCCACACAATACATTAATCCTGGAAATACCACTTAGAACGCCTTCTAATATTTTTGGGTTGAACTTTGTGCCGCTTCAAGCACTGTGTAATTTATAAGAGTTGAAACGGTGTCCCAGGTCTAGCTATTACTGAAAGATGAAAGCATGCCATTGACAAATTCTTGTGAAAGAAAACAAACAAAATACTAGACATAAAGCAGTTCTAAATATTTATGTAATGACCTATTGCTCAACTAGGTTTTGGGTGAAATTATCTTATGCTTAATATTTTAAGTATATATAGTAGCTAACATTCACTGAGTAGTTTAAATATGTATTGTTTTACATAACAGATTCGGTGTCAAACAAAACGTAGTTTTGTGCCAAACAAAAATTGATGGTGGAAAATGGGAATTAGTGGCATGTCACAGTTAGGACCTAAATGTTGTTAATATGGTAAGAGAAATGTTGTATTGTATATAACATTACAGCAGATTGCTTAGGGAAAACCAGGATATTCATATTTAAATTGAGACAATATTTCGGCGACGTGCAAGTCCATGGCAGATATGGGAAGTCACTTAAGACAATTAATCATCCCATAGCACTTAATTGGGTAAATTATGTTAGGATTGGTATTGATGCAATTGATGAAATGAAACAGCACCGCTGACCTATTGGCAACAGAGAGTTGCAGACTGATGGTACTTCCTGTTAGGATTGGTATCTGATGCAACAGCTTGACATGAAACAGCACCGCTGACCTATTGGCAACAAAGAGTTGCAGATTGATGTGTTTTTCCTGAAAGTAGAATTTTTTTTTGTTTTAAAATATCTAGTCTTGTATCAGGAACCTAAGTTGTAAAGGACAGTGAATATCATATTTTAAAGTGTATTGGAAAACATTCTTTAAATTTGTCTTTTTGGGTACTTTGAAGATATGTATTAGTTGTGTAGTAACTTATCTGTAATTTATACAAAGCTTACACATATTTTAATACTGTGTTACAGCTACTTACAATTTTCTAACGTTACGTGTCCTTTGCAGGACGCTATGATAAACCCCAGGTTGATTTTCCAGGAAACTTTACATTCAGTAGCTTGCCATTGCTTTCAAACGGAGAAGCCAGCAGTTGTAGTCCAACTGATGGGTGTGTGAAATGAACCCATTACCCAGGCCGTCATTGTACTGGAGGTTTAGGCACACTGGCCTTTTACAGCTACAATAGTAAATAATCATTATGAGCATGATATATGTCTATTTTTTAGAACTAACATGCATATGCAAGAAAGAAATTGCAAATGAGTATACATGGAGGATAGCAAGAACCACACTGGTCAGTAGTGTAAATCAACAAAAGTGAGAAGCTGGACTTGGTCAACTTTAACAGAACACAGTCACAAGTGACCAAATGGACACTGCAGTGCTACATTCACAACTCGGAAACAAGCAGCTCAGTTTGGGGAATGTGGTTAGTTCAGAAATGTCCACAAGTGTGAAGCAACATAAGTCCAAGTATATATGCATGTGTAAAATAACAAATGGTTATCTCATGATATGAATTCTGTAGTGTGAAATTATAGAACTCTGTGTATGTTATGTCACAGTATTTTAGTTGAGGATCACCAGCTAGCTTCTTCACCAAGTTTAAACAGTTCTAATGTATGTGTAAGCTATGCTGAGATATAAAATGACACTCTGTGGAAAGTTACTTCCTAGGTTGAGTCCTATTGATTTACAATGAAGCATAATTAGAAAGTCATGTAGAATTTGCATCTGGTCATAATTTTAGATTACATAGCAGCATTCTGAGGTCATTTAACAGGCACATAGCAGATATATATCCATCTTATTCATATGAAAAGTATATGGTCATTTGTTCTTAAACCATTTTAAAACATATGAAATGACAATTTAAAAAACAAATTTCGTTCACAGATTAGTGTTAATATCAAGATTGAACTATTAGCAGATCCTGTACATTTAAAATTTCATGTTTTTGCTATATGTATGCACCTGGAACATATAATAAAGTTTTCAGGGTAATTACTTACATTTAGTATTTGATTTACTGCACAATATGTGAAATGTTTTCTTTGTTCATGTTTTTGTTGCATTTCAGCAGTTGTGGTCAGCCACACACATGTTCTGGCATGTTCGCTGCTGAATGTAACATCCAGAATAATTTAATATTACCCAGAAAGGCCTATGTCCAATCATGTGACGTCTTTCTTATTCAAGTCATTTGCCCTTATTCATCTTCTTTCGCCTTCCCCCCCCCCCCCCCCCCCCCCCCCCCCAATGGGGTAGGTCCTAAACCAACTCACACCATGCCATTCTATCCTTGGCTACTTCACGCAGCTCTGTCCAAGTCCTTCCCATATTATTCATTTTTGTCTGTATTACCGACACCATGTTGGCTAGTTCCTCCTCTTTTCTGTTAGCTTTTCTAATTATAACAATTCTCAGGCTTTCTCAGTATGTGTTCTATCCATAGTATTTTCAGGTTTTCTCAGTGTATGTTCTATCCAGCTTCAGTGTCTTTTCTTCACGTCTTGAGTTCCCTGGTATTTGTCTCATTCTTTTCATAAGCTACACAATGGTGATTGTGTCATACCATTTTAGTCCTATTTATGTAGGCACCAATTATGTGATTTTCTAGTTTATTTGGAATCGTTTTACTCCGCCTTCATTATTCTCATCCATTTGCCCTTATGTATAGTTTTCAACATAATCACATGGAGTGAACAGTTAGAACTACTCCAAACTATGTTACAGCAGGTATTTTAAGATATTCTTTTAAGATACATTTTTTTTTTCTCTTTTGGAGCCTCTGAGTTAAGTACTGTATATTTTATTCCATTCCTTTGTCCCCCCAAGCACTTTCCTGCTAGGGTCTGTGATGTGATAGTATGTTGTAAGGCAAGGGCAAGAAGGAATAGGTGGCCAATCCTTCTCTCATTTTGGCAATGGACACGCCCAGGAATTAAATCTGCTCATGGCCGTGCTAATGACATGACCAGTGCAGTTCGCTATCAACTCCGCTAGCGCTACCACCATCTATTCTGTTTGCTTATTTGTAGTTCACATAATTCCATAATATTATCCCTTTATGTAGCTACTGAGAAATAGCTGGCCGAATGGCTAGAACGCTGTGTTATTCTTCAGGAGTCTCGGATTCGAATCCTCAGTAAGGTACGGATTTTTTTCTGTCAGGGTTGTAAAGAAAACCCTACCCTGCACAGTTTGCGCCAACTGCACTAGCAGTCGGCTTAATTCTTCAGGCTCAAGACCCACTCCCCCCCCCCCCTACCTCCTTTCTACACCGCAAGATTCTAAAAGCAGTAGTCATGACAGTGAGTAAATGTAGTTACTGTAGCGTTATTCCCGTTGTTTTGTGTGTGTTGAGTTTTCTGAGTGTTGTTTGCTGATGGTTTGTCGCCACAGCATCTGTGTTTTGTAATTGCATTGTATTGTTTACAGCTGCCCTACACTTCTTGTTTTCCAATTGTTTGCATGTGAAAGATTATACTGTTGCTGACGTTCTCCACTGAACTTTTTCAGTCTCCCTTGGGGCATTGGGTCGGCTGACAATGAACTACCTCAAACCTATAGGTAGAACATCACACTCCCAGGCATCATCTCTGCCAGTGCATGTGTGCTGTGCTGAATCATGACCTGGTTACATCATCATTTACCTCTCTCGCAGACTGACTTTATTGCACCGGGTTTGATCCGTACGGTTCTGTCTGTTTCCGCAGGTCGTCCTGTCGAAAGCGCCGCACCAAGCACACCCCACTTGTTTCTGAGCTTGGTTAAGGAAACGACAGCTCTGCAATAGTTTCCCCAAAGAGATGATACTGGGTGGGGAGAGAAGTTTCTACATCAACCTCCGATACCATCCATCCATCATGTGCCATGACGGTAAGCGTGGGCGGTCATGTTTTGCCATCTCACTCGATCACCAGAGTCGTGGATCAGCTCAGTGTTTCTGTCTCCACGAGGCCAAGCCATCCAGGTACTTGCTTCTAGGTCTTCCCCTTGGTCTCTTCCCTTCGATCTTGCCAGTTGTCACAAAGTTCTCCAAGTCATTTCTTCTCATAACATGCCCATATGCAAATGTTGACAGGGGGGGGGGGGTTTAATTACAAGTACTTTATTGTGGCAGATCCATATATTTGTATAGTCCGGCACGGATATGGTCAGTATCGCCCAGTCCGCCTCTACCTCCCAAGACATTTCCTAGTATCTATTCTCTTTGAGATCAACTTGGGAGCCCATGTCCCCCCAATGCGGATTCGAACCTATAACCGTGAGGCGAGCGTCTAGCTACCACCTTTCCTCGGCTGCCAAAGATGTATAGACGCCACATTCAGCTACTTCATATATACAATTACAAGTACTTTATTGTGGCAGATCCATATATTTGTATAGTCCGGCACGGATATGGTCAGTATCGCCCAGTCCGCCTCTACCTCCCAAGACATTTCCTAGTATCTATTCTCTTTGAGATCAACTTGGGAGCCCATGTCCCCCCAATGCGGATTCGAACCTATAACCGTGAGGCGAGCGTCTAGCTACCACCTTTCCTCGGCTGCCAAAGATGTATAGACGCCACATTCAGCTACTTCATATTGCTCCACTTTGAAATAATAGATAGACCACCCTACCTTGAATTTTCGTATTTGCTTACTCATTCTTTGGCGATGGTTGAATCAAACAGTGATTGGATGCTGCCATGAAATTAGTGTGTGGCAACTCACTCTTCTTTCTTTCTTTTGCTGAAATGTATTGCCCGTTTTTGCAGTGCTGTGTCTTGTATAAACTTCAGTCTTTTTAGTTCACTAGCGTTTATCTTCCATTTCTTCTCTAGTCCTAGATATGCCGTATTCGGGATAGTCTTGGGTTGTCTTAGAGTATGTGGTCTACTGTCTGCGGGCCAAACCATGTGTGTACATGGTTGATTAGCCAATATGAATTTGTTATATACGTCGTTTTGCAGTCGACTGTGTCCTGTTCAGAGACGCAGAATTATGATTTGATCTGGTCAGTGGCAACTCACTCTATTTCAGACACTTTTAAAGGAGGAAGTGACACGTAGCATCCCTTTTTCCATGTAAAAGAAAAGTTCGTCAGGTCCTTCTTTTTTGCCATTTCTTTAGAGGGGTTTACACTCATGTCTAGAAAGAACGATCACAGAAGCTGTTAAAAGAAATGAAATACATATAAAACAGCAACATAGTAAACAAGCGACACAAATTACTTGCCAAAGAATAGTGCGGGCTGGAGTCGACTTAAGGACAATTTGTTTCCCCGAGAAGCTCGATGCTTTTCTGAGCCTTTGCATTGCCTGAAGGTTCTTAGTAAAGGTTGATGGGCGGTGTTTAGGGCAGGAGAGCCTGGCGTATGGTATCACAGCATCCAGTCTGACAATGTAGGCGGAGACAGTCACTGCAGCGTCCCGCTGGCTAGAAAATAAACAGCACACAGGTGTGATTATAACGGATTGATAGAGCATTCCGAGAAGGATGGAGAAAGGAATGCTTCGTGCAGATTGGCTTGCATCAATTTAAAAAAACAAAAAACAAAGATACGAGCATCCGGTGGATCTTTCCCTGGGACATGTTGATATGCTGGGAAACTGGCAAATGGTTATATTGGTTGCGTCTGCACCGTTGGGTGGGCTGTTTGTGACCAAGACTCTTTGGAAGCATGTGTATAATGTGGAAGAACATATCAATCATCATGGCCTGTGGAGAATGATTCGATAGGGGGTGACCCCAGAGAATATAACCAACACTCATGACACTGAGAAGAGAGCAGACAGACATATGATCAGAATGCTGCTGGCCAACTTTAGCATTAGGTGTCTTGCCTAGTTGCTGAAGATGAGGGCTGAGTGCGTGTGGGCACATCCCGAGAGATGTGATGTCGGTATTTTACTCTAACAGGAGCTAAAAATGAAGGATCCACTGTGCAAGTTAAAAATAATCGGCAGTTGAAAACCGTACAGATCACTGACCAACCAGGTATTCAGCATTAGAAAATATACCAACAACATTTACAGAGTGTGTTGAAAACGGATCGCAAACTCAGTTCTAAAAACACATTCAGTGCTGTAGAGAGAAGTGTAGGTCGAACGGCACAGACATCGCAGTTTCGCTATAAACACGACAAACGCCCTTCTCAGGTGGCACGTGGAAGACGAAGATGTGAGTTTGACTATTCTTGTGTGTGATTGAGTGTATTTAACTTTAGTTAGTTAGTTAGTCGACAGATCATCCTCGTTGCACATCGAACCATTCAGTCCATAAGTGCTCGGATCCCCTCCTCAGCCGTGTAGCGGCTAACGACGCCAGTTCTGTGTTGGTTTATCAATCTTCTTTGGCTTCCTGCGTAGTGTTCTTGTTTGGCCACCCCTCTTTTAATTTGCTGCTCCCGCAGTCTGGCCATTGTTGTAGATTCACAGTCATCACTTGGTTCTCGCAAAAGTCTCACTTCTCGTAGAGCATTCAGAATGTCAGCCTGGTCCATGGCGCGTCCGCCCTCCACAGTAGCCTCGCCTGCGAGCTTGTCAGCCCGCTCATTTCCTTGTACTCCCGCATGACCTGGCACGAAGATGAAACTAATCTTTGCCAGCCGAGACCGCTTCAGCGGCAGCAACCATTCTCTTCGGATCGACCCCTCCTCTATCCTCTTGATCATGTTCATTGAGTCGCTAAGGAAACAAGCCCTAGTGAATGTCTGTGTCTCGAGCCATGTTATTGCTTTACTTACTGCCATGACTTCCATGGTCAGGCTACTTGTGGTTTCAGTGAAAGCACCAGAGTCCTCCTTCAAAATTCTCCCTCCGGCCCGAGCTGTAAAGGCCCATGAGCTTCTCACATGTCGGACGACCGACCCATCTGTGTAGATGACCGCGTCACCGTCTAGCGAATTCTCGAAAATCAACGCTTGTACTTCAGCCTCAACAGCAGCCGGATTTTCTTGTCTGCATTTTCTATCTAGTTGGATGCAAACTGAAAAGGATGTGCAGAAGTCTGTTGGCACTTGCACCCACTCCTCGCCAGGTTCTAAGTCCTCAAGTGAACACACCTGTTGAAGAATGTCTTCGGCTTGACCCATCCACGACCGTCCTCTTTTTAACCTGCTGCCCTTCACCTTCCTAATTTCACTATGCAGTGGATGTTGTGTGTTTGCGTTAATTCTGAGGTAGGCGCGTGCCCTGCAAACTTGTATTCTCTCTTCAATGGTTAAAAAATCAAGAAGGTAGCGCATCGCCCTGCATGCTGTATCTCTTGTACATCCAAGAATAGTGCGCATAGCTTCATTCTGTATCCTTTCCATCCTTTCTATCTGCTTATGGCTGAGAGTCAGGATTGCCATTGCATACTCCAAAACAGACATGACCAGCCCCTCGTACAGAAGACATAGATGGCGCTGCTCACAGTTTGCTGCCGCCATCACCCGCATCGCTGCCAAACCCCACTTGGCGTGTTTAACTACTCACTTACGTAACATCCCTGAAAATGTGCATTCTCTTTTATATGTCTGTAAACAATGGTGGGAACTTGACAGCAATGTTAAGTTACCGTTATCGGCACTATATGAAGTATATGGCTGGTGATATTGGCATGACAGTCGCCTTCAACTTCCCAGAAAATCGTTTGGTATCAATGGGTATTAAGGTGGGCCGACATCGGAGTCGGTTGGCCATTAAAATTATCTCTGGTTCAAGAGAAGTTTGAGCCCAGGCCCGGCAGGTGAGAGTGCTAGCCACCTCGCTACCACGGTTCGCGAGAAGTTTAAGCCCAGGCCTGGCAGGTGAGAGTGCTAGTTACCTCGCCACCACGGTTCGAGAGAAGTTTGAGCCCTGGCCCGGCAGGCGAGAGTGCTAGTCACTCCGCTACCACGGGGACCCTTTTCACGCATTGAGGCGTATTTGGGTATATGGTGCTAGCCCCATATTTGTACACACCAACAGGCAGTCGATGAGTGATGCAGTCAGTAGCACACCAGCCGCAATCACTTCCCAGAATAATTCCTGGTACCTGTCTTAGGCTGGGTCCACCTGACAGGTTCATTTTCAGAACAATCCGGCGTGACTACGATGTGAACACGTGACTACCAGACAGGCAGACTAGCCACTGCGACTCTCGCACATGTTTGATACTACTGCAGTAATAAGTGTAGACAGAATATAATGAACCAGGACTCCTAGAGCAGGAAGTGAGAGACGCACTTTAAAAAAAAAAAACCAACAACAAAGCTACAGGTATTGATAATATTCCAGCTGACGCCATTAAGGTATGGCAGGAGGTTGAGATACAATGATTAACAAACACATATAATCAGACATGGCAAGAGATGAGATTACCACAAGACTGGCAAAGAGCTGTGATTCTACGCCGATGGAAAAAAAACATGGTAAAACATCATTTATTCATTAATTTACCCTTAAGGAAGAGCAAGGGCATCAAAACAGAATGCAATACAATAGACATATCTTTGCTTAGCCACGAAAGGACAAATGACATGTATGCACAATTTTTAGAACAAGGCGCAAGATAGAACCGCTTCTAAGTGGAGCGCAATTTGGCTTCAGTAAAGGAAGAGGACGCACAGATGCCATTGTTGCACTGAGACAGATAAGTTAAAAATCTATAGATTACAACAACGAACTAAGTGCGGCCTTCATAGATCAAGATAAAGTATCTGAACGAGTAATAGGAATAAGCTGTGGGGAGTACTCGATGAATACGATGCATTTGAACAACGTCAGGTCTATGTATCAAAACAGTGAATGTGCAGGAAGAACAAAGACCGGCATGACAAAGTGGTTCATAGTAACGTCGGACAAGATGTGTTTTATCACTACTTTTGTTCATCACGTATATATATGAAACCGGTTACGAAATAAGCAAATATAACACCCAGAGAGTTTAAATGAGTTAGTTGATGTTTGCAGACGATCAGAGTTTACAATATGAGAACAATGCAGATCTCCAGCACCTTACAAATTGTCTTGATAATTGCTGTCAGCATTTTGATATGAAAATTAGCACCGAAAAGACAAAATTTATGACAATTCGACGAAATCAGTGCAATGTAGCGTAAACATATATGAAAACTCATTAAAACAAGTTGGAGGCTATACGGTCTGGGCAGTGTAGTCACAAAGGGTGGAAGATATATCATCAGCATCATGTGCCATGCCGACAAGCGTGGCGGTCACGTTACCCCATCTCACACGACCAGACAAGCTGAGAAACATCTAATGGTAATGGAGATGTGGTTTCTGACGAAAATGCAAAGAATGCCATTGATAGACAGTAAAACCAATGAGCAAGTTCTACAATAAGCAAATGAGAACCGTAAACTGATTAGAGAAATTAGACGTAGACAGACTCAATTTATTTGACACATTATACGAAGAAATAAATTAGAGAACCTGGTGACAACGGCAAGACTGAAGGGAAAAGAACAAGGGAAAGGCAGAGAAATAAATATCTGGATGGTTTGGCCACGTGGTATGGTAGAGACAAGAACACGGAGATGATACACGACTCTGGTGATCGTGTAAGATGACGAAGCATAACCGCCCACGCTTATCGTCTTGGCACAGTATATTGATTTACACGCTTAAGGCGCACTGGGCATAACGAGTTAAATCAATTCTTGAATAGACCAAACGGAACTCAGTAAATGACGTGTTTGGTATCACACCGGCCGCCTTTACGTCCCAAGAAATTTCATGGTATCCATTTTAGACTTGGTCGAGATGAGTGCCAAGATACTTTCAAAATAACGTGATATAATCAATGAGTTAATATTCTACTGTCAACATCGTTACTATCCTCATAAAACCGTTACACTGCAACGATGGGTGTCCTATGACAAAAGTAGCTACTTGAATAAGATGTAGAAAATGGACGTACCTCTTCCTTTTTTCCGCGCGTTTGTAAGCTATTTATGATAATTGGTTGGTAATTGAATAACTGCATTCCTCCTGAATTATATAATTGTATATTTATTGCAATCCCGAAGAAATCAGGAGCGCTGGAATGTGATGAACATCGAACAATTAGTTTAATGAGCCACATCACGAAGATTTTGCTGAGAATTATCATGCAAAAAGTTAGGAAGAAAATACAACCCGAAATAGGAGAAGAACAATGTGGGTTTGTAGAAGGCAAGGGTACAGTACATGCTGTGTATATACTGAGAACAGTAATTGAACGTTCTATAGAAGTAAACAAAGATCTATATCTTTGCTTTATTGACTTCACAAGGGCTTTCGATAATAATTGATAATAATGTAGGTCAATATCAGCCTATTAAAAGAGGTGTGGGACAAGGATGTGTAATAATCTCCAGATCTTTTTTTTCCCCTGTACAGTGAAAATATTTTCAGAAATATAGAAGATATGGAAAGAATCAATATTGGGAGACGATACATCACTAACATTATATATGCAGATGATACAGTTTTGATTGCAGACAATGAACAGGACCTGCAACATTTAGTAGATGCGGTTGTTGCACACAGTGAGCAACGAGGGTTAAAATTGAATAGTAAGAAGACACAAATTATGGTCGTCACTGGGAAGAAGGAAATACCACAATGTAATATACGAGTAAATGGGCATATTCTTGAGCTAGTTAATCGGTACAGTTATCTCGGAACAAGGGGGGCTGCGTGGTCTCGAGGTATGGTGTCCGCCTCGAGTGCTGGAGATCCCGGGTTTAGGCCCCGGTTATAACCCGGATTTTTTCTCGTGGACTTCTAGTAATAAAATTTCCCCTGGCACTCTGGGCAGTGAGCTCGGATGCCCGTGTGCATTGTTGCGCACGTAAAAAATCCCCTGGCAGTTGGAAATCGAAAAAGAGTAGCCTAACGGCTCTGCTCGGGCAAAATTTCGAGTTAAAAGTCTTCCCAAAGTATTTCAGGATCCTTGCCGGTGCTACGCAGTTCGTGCACTGAGCTGAGTTTCTCCAGACTCAGGTTTGAGTTAGGAGAAGAACGGAGCACTTATGGGTTGCATCTGTGTGCCGTGATTTTGATCCATCGATTAAACTAAACTAAACTAGTTATCTCGGAACAATTATAATATCTGATGGGAGATGCCTTGAAGAGAGTAGAACAAGAATTGCCATGGCGAAGGTAGCCTTTTGCAAGATGAAAAACATACTGATCAATGAAAAGATATCAATTGAAACGAGAAAAAGGGTGTTGAAGTGCTACATAGAACCTGTACTTTTGTATGTATGTGAAGCGTGGACAATGAGCAGTCAAGCTGAAAAAAAAATACATCTGATGGCTGTGGAAATCTGGTTTCTGAGGAAAATGCAAAGAATACCATGGACAAACAGAAAAACCAATGAACAAATCCTTCAAGAAACAAATGAAGATCGTAAACTGATTAGAGTCATTAGACGTAGACAATCAACATTTTTGGGGCATGTTATGAGAAGAAATGACTTCGAGAACTTGGTGACAACTGGCAAGATCGAAGTAAAGAGACCAAGGGTAAGACCGAGAAGTAAATACCTGGATGGCTTGGCCACGTGGAATAGCCGAGACAGGAACACGGAGCTGATCTTCGACTCTGATGATCGAGTGAGATGGCACAACATGACCGCCCATGCTTATCGGCATGGCCCATGATGGGTGGATGGAATAACAAAATATGCTACATTTATAATTTAACATTCGTTATCACGTGTTGCATGGAGGGCAAACATCATAAATGGAATAAAGACAAAGGAGAAAATTATTGCAGATAAGTTACACACAGAGCGTGTGAGACGTAAGATGGTACATGATGGTGGAAATGACCACGTGTTCACATGCACCCACTGTGAACGGACATTTACAGCGCGAATTGGCCTTATCAGTCACATTCGCTACCGCCATAGATAAAAGTTATGCCTTTTTAAAGCACAAACTAACGTCTGTCAAGACGGCAAGGCGCCAATGATGATACGTTATCAAAAAAAATATCAAAAGTATACATTATGCCGTTATCGATTTTTGTGGGTTGGAATGGTTCTGTTAAAATGAAACATAATGTTGTTGCTCTATACAGTGCTTTAACCCTTTGTTTATCCCTGCCTAAAATTATGCTTTCAATTATAATTATTTAATATTGATCTTGCATGAAGACAGTAGACCCCGCGGTAGACCAAGAAGACGGTGGAGAGATAATATACATACAGACCTACAAACACTTGGAATCAGCGACTGGCAAGAGAAGGTCAACCAGAGAGACGAATGGAGACGGCTTGTATCTGCAGCAAAGAACCTCAATGGCTCGGAATGCTGAAGAAGAAGAAGATCTTGCATGAAGGGTCTGCATCGAAAACAAATACACAATGGCCTCTCACAATGTGAAAGATTACTTTGTGTACCAATTGTAATGACGTCATATTACTAATGAATACCACACAATCAAATGTGAATTGAGTTGAGTTAAGAACCGACATCACTGCACTCAGGACATTCCCATACGTGCCCCGTCCCCTCGTTCAACAGCCAGCGAAGAATCATACTACTAATCGTTCCCACCGCTATCTGATTAACAGTTCTCCTGGTCTTTCCTCTCAGTTTTGAGATTCTTCCAGAATCCCTGCCGATCCCCCGCAATCTCATTCTTTCCACATATGGGTTCTCAATCTGTTCCTCCGCCTTTTTCACCTGGTCCCACAAGCGCACGACCACCTCCCTCATGTCCATAGGCAAAATACCACCAAAAGGTACATTCCCTGCTAGCCTATCAGCCTGTTCATTCCCCCCTTACACCCGCATGGCCAGGGCAAAATATCCATACAATTCTCACAATCTGTAACCTCTGAAGCGACGAGAGCCATTCCACACGAAACATTCCTTTCTCCACGTTGCTAAGAATACTCTTTGAATCCTTAATGAGTACAACGTGTGTTGCAGTAGTCTCCGCTAGCTACCGGAATTATTATTATATTGATTAGCAAGGTGATTCCTTTCTCCACCTTGCTAATCAAATGTGAAAGAAATGGAGAGCCCGCAATAATGTGTATGTATATTAAACCACTGCAGGAAATCCTCCTCCAGAAACGTCAAGCATTCCTTACCCACATTGTCAAAGAACATTTCGAGCCAAAATAGGTCTTCATCAGCCATCTTAGAACCCACGGCTCCATACCTTCAACCCCACTGGATGAAATGAATGGTCATCATCATTCTTGATGGACAAACAAGCATGTATATTATTATTAACCCTAGATACTCAACAAGCACAACAATATCGACAATTTCTGCCCCAAACGACGTGAAAGCAGAAACGAGTACACATAATGCGGTGGTTGACAACTGAACGGTTAATAGAACACACACATATACAACACAAATTATATAAATTTATAAATGTCTGAAGTGCACAGGGATGAGATGCCTTTGAAGAGTCGCGGAAGTAACTGTAGAGGCAGCATTAGGAATGAGGCAATTAAAAGAAAGCTAGGTCTGAAACCAGTCACTTGTTTAAAGAACAACGGATTCAATGATTTGGCCACCTCAAAAGAATGCTCGGGTACTACATGCCTCAAAGAGCCACGTTGAAGAAATATAATTAATACAGATCAAGGCGAAGACCACGTAAAAGAACAAATTTTGAGAAATGAAAACAGAACACCGACTTACAAACAGCAATAGAAAGAGAGCATAAAAGACAGATATCTAAGTTGGCTATGGCTATGGAGAGAAAGAAATAGAGAAAGAGAGAAAGGAAGAGAGAGAGAGAGAGAGAGAGAGAGAGAGAGAGAGAGAGAGAGAGAGAGAGAGAGAGAGAGAGAGAGAGAGAGAGAGAGAGAGAGAGAGAGATTGTGAAGCTATCAGCTCAAATTTTATAAAATGAAAATCTAAAAGAAGTCGAATCTTGCCTTTCACGTGCAGAACTTTGTGTGTGTGTGTAAAACATTACTCAACATCTGGGCAGATATACGAAACGCAACATATTTAGATGCATTTGTTTTTGTTCTGAAACTTAGCTGAAACACGATTAGGATTTACACATCATTATGAAAATCTCTAATGTAATGAACTGCTCATTTGCGGCATGGCATGATATTTTCCGACGTGTTACATTTAAGAGGTAAAACATTAAAAAATATTGTTAAATAAAACTCTGAAGTCTTAGCTGTTGTATGTTGGTCATGTTTTAACTTAACCATCGGATTTTAAATTTGAGTATTTACTAATGAGACCACCACCGAAAGATAGGCCATGAGAAGCCGAATCTAACGGTACCAAGATGATGCATGTATGTCAATTAGAAGCGAAGATATACATCTTTGAGTGTCGTGATCGTTAGCACATAAATTGGTGCGTTGTCTATTATTAAAAATGATGTAATGTTGTGTTGTCTAATTAGCATATTAAAATGGCCGCTAATTAGTAGTTATATTAATTAATTACCACGAGGATTATTAGCTTTAAACCCTGGCAAGTTGTATCTTGTATTCTGCGGAATCGTGCAACGCACGATACGTGTTATATCCTGTTTAGATAGTATGCAACGTGACCTAATTAGCATATAAAAATGGCCGCCAATTAATTATTATTGCAGTGATGTATGGTTGCTATTAGATTTTTAACAAATAAAAATAAATAAAATAAATAATAAATCTCATGCAGCTGTGTTTCATACGTGGGTATACAGGATTACGAACAGCATCCATAACCTCTTCACCAGGGAAAACAAAACAGGATTTCTCCTGTATGCATTTAAACATTTAGTCTTAAAATATTATCAGTTCAGGCGTGATGGATGCAAACATACAAGAAAAAATGGATGCAGATTAAAAAAATATTCATGTAACAGAATTTTCTCCATTACAGTAATTTTACAATAAATATATAAATAAATATTGTAATGTAAAGAGTACTCAGTACTCAGTACTGCGTCCATGCGAGATTGAACGCACACACACACACAAAAACGGTAGACGATAAGAACACATGACTTCAAAAGTAATGTTTTGCCATGTTACATGATAAAAAAGAGTAAAAGTAAACAGATAAATAATTAATAATCTCTAAACTTCTATTCTCTTTAACTTTAGTAGTTCAAATTGCATGTTTTGAGTGTAATTAATAAGCACACGTAAGTTGCACGCTAGTCCGACCGATACGCTTGGCGCCGCCATCTTGGGTTTCCATTCGCAAAGGTGAAATAACATCTCCTCGGAAACAATTCTTTTCAACCACAAATGGATGATGATTGATGATGAAACTCTCCAACTTTATGTACAAATGGATGCAGAATTCGAAAATCTATCTCAAATTATCCAAAGATTTACGAATACGGCTTTAGAAAATAAAATTACTTACACTTTGGCAAATATCGAAGTTATGTCAATGACACAGGTGATCTCAAACGCTGGCTATTTGCAGAATGATAGAATGGCCATTTTTCAGGAAGCGGAGATGGTAAAATCTAATTGTCATGAGTTATTTAAATATATCCAATGAGGTATACAAAGGGTAAAAGGGTATGTTAATAGTCCATGATGTTGATTAATGTGGTTGCTTCGGGATTTGAAATTTAAATATTGAGCACAACCCACTACTGGCAACGCCGATCACATTCTGGTATGAACCTAAGGCCTATCCACGTCAATATGGAAGCACTATACTCGAGTTTCGCCCTCATTTGAGCTCTTCAGTAGTGCATATCCCTGACCGGATCCGGAAACAGTCCCGGATCACGCGCCCGCTTCACACGCGTGATCCGGGACTGTTTCCGGATCCGGTCAGGGATATGCACTACTGAAGAGCTCAAATGAGGGCGAAACTCGAGTATAGTGCTTCCATATTGACGTGGATAGGCCTTAGGTTCATACCAGAATGTGATCGGCGTTGCCAGTAGTGGGTTGTGCTCAATATTTAAAGTCCATGATGTGTCGACACGGCGAAACCCTTCTGCGCAAGCGCGGAAAATGGTTTCCGGTTAAAGTATGCTATACAATAGTGATAGACCTCGCTATTAATGTTTTGGGAGGCGTTATTCACAGCACGTTGCGAATAATTCTGAGCGTTATTCACAGCTGCGAGATTAAAGTGTGGCTCCCATTTAAAATTAAAATAATTTTTATATATATTTTATATACATTTAGTTCTGTATGCAGTTCCTCACCCTAACATTAATTCTAACTAAAAGAACACTCCTTTTCTTTATCACCTTTATCGATGGTAGTAAATATACATAACCAGCCGCAACTGAGAATAACACTGAGCTGTGGGAGGTGTTATTCACAGCATGCTGCCTTTAATCACTTCATAATATTTTTGTGTCGTGATCTACAAACAGGAAGTGCAGAGGAATCGGAGTAAAATGAAAACAGCTGATTGTGGCCCCAGTAGAAAGTGAAGTAAAAATATTAAAATTTGGGAAAAGCTACACACAAAATTTTGTGTATAGTCCGAGCCACTGTACACAAAAGTGTGGCTGGTTACATGATTATTCGGAACAAAATTTTTTGAATAGTACGAGCCACTATTCACAAAGATTTCTATCTTCTCATCTGTCTTTTTTTTTTTTTTTTGCAAGTTCTTTTTTCTTCAAACCTCACAAAGACAATATTTGTAGACAAGGACACACTCTACGTACAGTGATATTTTATTTGGCAAATAAAATTCACGTTAAACAAAGACATCTATTGGGTTAATCCGAGACTCGATCACTCCATCGTAGCCTGGGGGATGAGCCCCCCGGCAGCTTCTATATTTTAATTCCTAAAACAAGCAACTAGAAAGTCACTTAGAAGCCCTGGAGATGTGGATATACAGACGAATATGTCGTATTTCATGGAAACAAAACAATCAAATGCAGAGGTTCTAGAAAAACTGGGAATGAAAAGAGAGAGAGAGTTAATGGAAGAAATAAAGAGGAGGCAAGTGAAATATTACGGCCATGTTATTTGTCGTGTCCTCCTTTAAAGTGTCGTCCCTGGAGTGAAGAGAGTCGACCCCCACATTATAATATTTTTCCCCTTATTCATATCCTGGAGAATCCACCAGCTTCCGTCCAACACACTCCATCAGCCTATGGACACCTTTTCCTATCACTCTCTCACTGTCGTACTATGCCCCCTCTCATACTTCCCCAACGCAACATACTCAACAAATCTTGCTTCTAAAAATTAATAAAGACTAATTTATTAAAAGAAAGGTGTAACGTATATGAGACGTGTATGCGAAGAAAAAGTGTGTTGTGTATTATAACATAAATGTATGTGTCAGCCTTCAAAGTTCAGGATCATAGTGTACAATCATGGCAAGGATCACACGACATCATTCAAGTCAGTACGAAAAACCTCACCGAAGTCGTATCCTTCTCTCCAGACATGTCCTCCTCCAGGAACTCTGATGACCATGAGATCTGAATCTCATGTAAATATAATCCGTGGAAAATACTAGTATATTTCCTAACGCAACTGTTCCTAATAGTTTATAGAAACTCCGGCTTCATAATTCCGGCGCAGTGAAAACAAACATGGAACACTGTCCTACTAACAAGTCTTTTTGTCTCTTGATAAATGTTCACTAGTTCTCACTATTAAACAGTTAATGTATCTAGAATAAAATGGCTTGCTTTATTCACTAGATATAGTCTGAAAGTTCTGATTTCCTTGATACGTGGAACAACTACACTTCAATGTTTGGTTTCATCTACTGTGAACATCAGTCCCTACTGATCTAGTTCCACATGGGCTGAACCTCCATCACTTCAGGTGTGTTAACGATTGGTATTCACTCATGTAGGATACATATACCATTAGACTCCACCGAGCAATGTGTATTAACTTCTTCCGTTGCGAAAGTTGCTGGCCCCTCTCTCTACATCATAATTTATCCGGGATCGGATGTTACATTGGGTCCGGGTTCTTCATTCCAACCCGAGGAACCTGTAAAATAAAGCATACAACTGGTGATAGCCTCCCCGTCACTGATCTCTATTAGATGATCGTGGGCCATCGGCCTCACTCAGAAAATATAATGAACCCATCAGGGACATATGAACTGACCACATAGGTTATCATCAGGCCAAGACAAAAAATATCAGCAAACAGAATGCGGAACCCCGCCCACCAGGGACACTTACGGGAAGATCCCAATTATCCCTCATTACTCAATTCTCAACTAGTAAAGCTTATCAACACTTCACTAATCTATTTTCAACTAACAGAGCCAAGTATCACTTCCCTACTCTAGTTAGTTTTCCACTAAAAGTGCTAATCATCACACTATAGTTTAACAAGGCCACAGTCTATATTAATTAGAACTAATATTATAATAGGTTATACCTTAAATGGCACTACTGCAGTCCTATCAATCATATCTACATCTGCCATTTTAGGCACGTGTAAAATTAAGTCACTAATTAACACACGGTAGATATTATTTCCACTAAGCACTGCAGTGCCCTGGCACTCCAACTAGAGCATTTTCAAGTCCCCCTAGTTGGTCCCAACTCGGGTTTATATGGCAAACTACCAAAGTTGGCCACGTGACGTTATCCTTTATGCCCCCACACAGATGGCACATTGGCAGATCATCCCCTGTATTCTTCCTGTCCACACAGGTGTTATTTGGACATATCAGCCATTGTCAAGAATCTATTTTCCTGGCTTTAGTCCTTGTCAACGTTGTCATTAATTGTTTAGATTCTCAAAACAAGCCAGCGAGTTCCTGTATACTCCCAACAATAGTTGCCAATAACCCCGTCAATCTTCTCGATGTTCCGGAAACCCAGAATTGACATATGTACTGTTACTTCCGTGCTAAGTACTTCCGTTTTCCCTCTGATATGTTTATGACTTGTCAAGGTGATATATGATTCAGCGCACTCCCTTCCTCCTCACTCACCACCAAATGTGTATGTGGGCTGACCTGATGTATCCCGTGCAGCTGTGTTTACTCTGTTAGTACGACTGTTGTGGCCTAGAAAATATACGCCAAGCAAACGTCGGTATTATCTGGTTAACTCATGGCGAGCTCGTGACATTATTATTAAAAGACATGATACTATTATAAAAACCATACTGGAGGGCAAGGTTGAGGGCAAGCAAGCAAAAGGTAGACAACGATACAAGTGGGAAGATAACATCAAAGGATGTATGAACATCAGCCTGACAGAATGTACAGCCAAGGTGAAAGACAGACAGTGTTGGAGATCCACTGCAACCAACCTTCATTGTAGAGACGGCACCTGATTGACTGATTTAAAATTTTTTTAAAAAAAGCTAGCGGGGAGTTGAACCCCAGTCTCCCGCACGACTGGTGGAGATATTAACCACTACACTATGGAGAACACAATGATAGTTCCACAAACATTAATTATGTAGTCAAAAGGAAGTAGACATCATGTGACCAGCCGAATAATCACGTGACCAGCCACAAATTTTTGTGTACAGCGGCTTGTACTACTCACAAAATTTTGTGTATAGTCACTCTGTTAAAATTTTCCTTTAAAAAAAGGCCGGTAACTGACATTGCTAATAATATTACTAATCACAATAAAACAAAACATGATTACCTCAGTTAGCACCTGAAAACGTATATTATTCATATTATTTTGGCATATTAAATTATAATGATTAATGTTTCAGTTTTCTTTATTTCATTTGGCTCTGAATATTGCATTTTATGTCTGTAAGGAAAACCAGTGAAAGATATTATTAGGTACTTTGTTAATGCTTATTCAAATAACTGTCAGACTTCCGGTTTCAAGATGGCGACGGACGGTCGTGTTGTTTTGTGTTCGTTAACTTTTTCGCGTAGGGGATGGATTTATTCATCTCTTGCGTGTAATTGGTGTGCCAGGATGTAAAACCAGGAGTTTCTACTCAAGATCTGCGCGGGTGCTACGGAGTTCGTGCATCGAGCAAAGCCATCCTTGAGTGAATTTTCAGCAGCGTGTGTGGTTCAACAGCAGTCTGTGTTTACGTTTTTTCAACATGGCGGAAGAACGTGTTTTTTCCGAGCGGTCAGCAGTCAACATAACGAAGCGGCGTGGTAGCCGCGCAGGGACAAAGAAGCAAGGTAAGCGCGGTGGTTTGAGGCGTTTTAGACTCAAGTGTCACCGTCTAGGACTCAGGAACATCCGTATTCTATATTGGAACTGTGCCAGTGTAAAACAACGGGGCTCTATTTTAGAAACCCTAGTTTACAGGAACGACATTGTAGCACTCCAGGAGATGAGACTGGGCGATCAGCTACTCCGAATTGCCGGCTTCAAATGTTTCTACAACAGACGACATCTGGGAACGGCGATTCTCGTTCGCGACAGCATGGTGGCGTCAGAGCTAGACATGTCCAGTTGGGACAGTGACGATATACAAATACAGGCGTTGAGAGTTCATTCCAGTATACCATTCGTGTTGGTTAATGTTTATGCCCGCAATGCGAGTATGGACGCCCAGAAGTGGCAGTGCTTAAGTGGCATATTAGGCCATGAGAGAAATGTTATTTTCTGTGGTGACTTCAACGCTAAAGGCAGAGCATGGGGAAACACTTCCTCCAATACACAAGGGGAGGAGCTCGAGACTGCACTGGAAACCATCGACCTGGTTTGTATTAACAGTGGCTGTGTCACCAGGACAGCAAGCCGTCCAGGCGATGAGGACAGTGCTATTGATCTGGCGCTAGTTTCACCTTCACTCACTACAGTGTGTAGATGGGGTGTCCTAGGACACCATGGCAGCGACCACCACCCGTGCAGCATATTGGTGGAGAAAGGCAGAACCAGGCAGCACAAGCTAAAGGTAAAGACGTTCCAGTATGACAGTACAGGGCAAGATGTGGTGAGTAAAATAAGACGTGACAAGCGCAGAACGTTTCAGGGCAGGAAAAAAAGCTGGGAGCAGCCACCGTGGTGGAGTTTCGAGGTGGAGAAGGCTTGGGTGGATAAGCGTAGTGCTGTAAGGAGATGGCAAAATGCCAAGAAGAACAGAGCTGGTCATCCTAGTCCCTGCTTGCACTTAGAAAGAGAGATGCACACAAAAGTAAGCTATTTAAAAAAACTGGTCAAGGTGGTTAAAAGCGAAAAATGGGCAGAGGTGTGTCAAAGAGTAAGCACAGACAAGTCACTGAAATTTTCTGGCGACTACATAAAAGCATGAGTGGTGTAGTCAAGAATAAGAGCATTTCAGACTTCCAAGGTGCTGACCTCACCTGGCAGAGGACTGACGAGGACAAGGGCAAAGCCCTCTTTGAACGCTACCTTGAGCAGAGCAACCAGACAGACATGGGAGGCCGAAATCTGGCCAAGGAGGTCACCTCAGACAGATGCAAGGCCCAGAACACTTCGGAGGAAGACACAGTGACAGTGAAAGAAATCAAGGCTGTGCTTCGACGATCAAAAAACAGTGCTCCAGGTCCTGATGGCATAAGATACGACGACATAAATAGGTGTACCGACAATGAGCTAGAGAAACTAGCAGACATGTACAACAACAGTATAGGGAGTGCTAGCATCAAGGAGGAATGGTTACACAGCTATCTGATTCCCTTGCCGAAGCCTGACAAAGACCACAAAAAAATTCAGGGATATCGACTTATAACCATGCAGAATACAATAGGCAAGCTGCTGGAGAAGGTAATTGCCAGGAAAATATCAAGCCAACTAGAGAGGCAAGGTGTTTTCCCACCTACCCTGGGTGGGTACCGTCCAAAAAGAGAAACCTGGACCAATGCAGCAGTCTTTGCCCATGATGTCTATGAAGGTTTCCACTCAGGCACTGAAACCGTTGTTGCAGCGATTGATCTTGAGGACTGTGACGAAACGCGTTTATCTGTCTTGGGTCGTCAAGATCCCGCACTATTTTGGCGCGTCATCGGGGACTTTCCCAGCTAAAAATAGACTGAGGGAAGCCGATGGAGGACTTATTATCTAGAATCTTCTCGAAACACCGAAATTCGAGAAACCCGTGATGCTGGGTATCGCTCTAAATTCTCGTGCAGAGAGATCTAGAAACTCTAGGCGGGGAATGACGGTTTCCCGAGAAAGTATCTTTTCTCAAGAAGCACTCGCTTCTAGTGCGCATTGAGTTGGCACGAAGCGGGAAATTGGCTAAACCAGTCATTCACTTACTGTTGTTCGAACAGAACAGACGCAGGCCTGATGTGAGCCATTTTTGTGTTGCGTCTCACCTCAACCATGATTCGGCTGACTGTTATGGAAAGGAAGCTGAGAAGCCCTTGAACAGTTCGGAAGCGCACTGGAGATCTGGTTCCATCATTCAGGTAGATATTTGTTTAAATCATTTAACTTTGTACGTGTGTTCCACACGCCATTGTTCTAACCTCATTACCTATGCGGTTGTCCTTGCATACTAATTAGCAAACCGATCAATAACGCAGGTGACGGCGAATCGTGGGTTTGTTTACCGTGTGCTCGCGAATCAGCTGTTAGAAACGCCGTAATGTGATGTGGGCGATTTGGGTTCCAAATATATGTACCATATATTACCAATCGTTGCATCTATTAGGTTGCTGTGTTATGT
>JACEFZ010025056.1:790000-794251 GCA_014155875.1 Cepaea nemoralis | reverse complement strand
CTATCTATCTATCTATCTATCTATCTATCTATCTATCTATCTATCTATCTATCTATAGCTTTTGATTTGATTTGATTTGATTTGATTTAGCCAGGGGACTTAACCTAAGATATAGCAATGCTACTAAAAGTTATGTCCCTTTATAGAATATTTCTTATGTTAAGTCACTGTAATTACAAAATGAAATTTTAGTAAGTAAATAGATGATTGCACCCTAAGAAACTATTACAGTCGGTTGCACAGGAATGAAAAGAATACGTGTAGAAAATTTCATCTCAATCGGATGGACCGTTCGCGAACGCAGCAAATACATCCCCAACCACAAACATTCAGTCTCTTTTATATATATATATATATGCTTGAAAGAATTAAAAGGGTTGAAAAGGCAGTAGTATCGACTTCATTGCACAGGGTTCGGTCTCTTTCCGTAGGGCGGCCTGCAGAAAGCGTAGCACAAAATATGAACTCCGTATCTACAGCGACGACCCCGTGAGTCTCCAAGAAAACTGCACTCGTAAGCCGAATGACGTAGGCGAGAATTGAACCCACAACCTTCGAATAGCGATGACGCCGGCGTAACCACTTCACCACGGAGACAACCTGCTTGAATGATTTAACTTCATAAACAAGTACGAGGTAAAACTAAAAAGAAAGTAAATGAGCCTGACAAAAATGTAATAAGAGTTAAATGAGGCAAGTCTGGTCCACGATTTCTAAGACAGAGCTACGGGCGATAAATATATTTTTTACACATGGCATAATCAGAAAATGTTAACACTTTTTGACAACTAATAGAGTGTGAGAATTAAAGAAGGGAAGCGAACGAACATTTCAGGGGCTGTTGTGCTTTCATCTTTTATAAAGTATTTTAGAAAAGTTAGTTTTATATCCTTTATAAGACGTCACTGTCAAACCCAGGATCGTTTATCTGTTTGTGATTTCTTGACACGTTTACGTTCAGTAGTTTTAAGTGGCTTTCTGAACCACATGCAACCATACCATTTATGAAAACCAGTGCAAGGCGGTATGCTTCCAAATCGTACTCAGCTGTGTTTAGAACGCGGTATGCAGGACCGTGAATTTCGTTAGTAACCCCTAGGCCACAGCGCCAGATATAAAATATAGGATGTATTTTTAATGACTATGCAGTGTTTGAAAATATTGCCTGTCCAAGTTTTGTATTAGCCCTCTGTAAAGTTCATGCAACATAGTAGGTAAATACCAACTTGAACCGGCAATATTTTTAAACACCTACTGTCATTAAAAATACACCCTGTAATACAGAACTGTTTTGAACGTGGAAACCTGCTTGTGCGCGCTCACATACTTGTACATATATATTTGAGACGTAGAGACAGAGAGATGCGTGTACATGTATTTGAGGCATAAGCTTGAGTTTCATCATCGTCAGCATCATCATTATCATTATCATTATCTGATGATAACTTTTATGATCATCATCATCAACACCATCATCATCAAGTAACAATTTCCTTGTAGAACGTCACTCCAGTCACAGCCAGACGGAGGGACTCTCGATCTTTCGCAGGTTCCCTTGCCTGAAAGACTTTCATGCCCAGAGTGTCTAAAATGTCTTATGTCCACGCTCGTGCTTGTCGATGCTTGGTACGTCTTCCAGGAATCATCTCATCCATTATACTGTTTTGAAGTCATGCGGTGATCAATATATCCAATGTATGTCAGTTTCCGAGATATCATGCTGCTTATTATCCAGAGATTAGTTCAAGTTATGATTTTATAGAACATGTGTATTTTTCATAGAAAGATGAGTGGGAAAAGAGGCAGAGGCAGACCAAGAGAAATGATGATGTATGGAATGAGACGGTTGCATGGAGAAATGGTATCACCAGGTTTATCTAGAACGCCAGGGGCGAAGATCTATGGAGATATATAAACGCCTACGATAGTTTACTGTGAGCATGATGATGGCGATTTCCGTACATTGCAACATTTACATTTGAATAAAACATTGCTTCATCATAAAAAAGATGGGACGTCTGTCAACCCGTTCACTTTCCCTTAACATTTACAAATATGTTCAGGATGAAGTAGATCTTGCAGCAATTGTTCACTTATTAGGACCCCTTGTACATGCATTTAGGTTCAATTGGTGCTAGCCTAATATTTATATAGACCAATCGGCATATCAGGAGTTCAGTGAGCGTCATTCGCAACTGCGAGTGCTATCAATTAAATAACCTGAACAAGTCAAGAAGCCTGATACGGGGGAAATGGCACGTGCAAGAACACCAAAAGACACGTGGTATCCAAGATGGGCAGCGTGGGAGCCGACTCAGCCGTAAAGAAGACGGGAGGAGAGAACTTTCGTGTGAACTGAAAAAAAGAACCTGAAACTACAGTTACTACTGCAGCCACCACGAGGAAGATCGACGACAACCCACCACAGACAAGAACCAACACAGCTGAGAGGGAGAAGAAAGACACCAGAGACGGAAACACCGACTCAAAAACAGTCAGATGGGTTGTCAAGCGTATTCAAGTGGAGCTGTCAGACGAACAAATCACGAAGCAGCTACAAGAAGAGAATCCCAACATCCGAATCTTGAAGGCGGAGCGGATCCTGACGTACTCAAAGATCCCTACCACGCTGGCGGTGGTGACGACAGAGAACAGCGAGATGCCGACCACAGTATCAATCAACAAGAAAATACAACAGCCAGAGAGATTCATCCCAAGAATCAATCAATGTTCAAGATGTCAGAGGGCCGGCCACAGCAGAGCAGCATGTCGCAGTAAGACGGAAATCTGCCGGTACTGCGCCGATCACCACGCCTTCAAGGAGTGTCCGCTGGCCAAGCTGGACACGGACTTTCGAGCACCCAACAACAAAAGAAAGTGCGCCAACTGCCTGGGCAAGCATGGAGCAAGATACTTGGGCTGTCCGTACCTGCAACGACACAGAGACGTATTAAAGCTCGCCATCAACACAAAGACACCATACAACGAAGCAATGCGGAGGTGCGAGACAGCCACGGGTATATCACAAGCTGAAAGAGATCAACTGCAAAAACAGATAGACGAGTTGAAGAAACAAGTCAAGGCACTGCTGACGCCGACTCCGACCAGCGACAACGAAAAACTAATGGCTGAAATCATCAGCAAAACATCAAGCAAGAAGTGGAACATATGGCACTGATTAAGAAGGTGACGAAGAAATCCTACAAACCATTAAATCAGAGCGAGAACTACAGAAAGCTGAAATGGAACTTCTCCGAAACAAAACAACAGAAGCCGTACAAGAAATTACAGAGAAACCGCAAGATGAAAACCAAGAGACCGAGCCTGAATCGCAAGCGAAAGTCAGCAGCCAAACTACCGAAATGAGCACCCTGACGACAGCAGAGAGGACGCCCCGATACCGCCAATATTTACCGATGAAGAAATTGCAGAGATGAACAGGGATCATGAACTCAGGTGCAAGGAATACAGAAAACGCATGGCAGAAAAACAAAAGAAGTACAAGAAACAAAAGAGAAAACCAATGCCCCTACCATTTCTATAAAGAATGTCCAGACCTAAACACGGATGACGTACACCCATGGCCAGCTAAACACGGATGACGTACACCCATTGCCATACTATATAAATGAAGCAGAGATCGTCCCATGGCTGACCACAGAGGAAGAAATCGAAAGACAACAAAAACTCAAACTCGAAAGAGAACAAAGGCACAAGGAAGAAAATGAAAACATCGAAAAGCTACTACGGGCTATACACAAGAAAGTACGCAAAAAGACCAAATAAAAAGTCCTTATAAGGACTGCAACCAGAAGAGCCAGATCTGCCACTAACAAAATAAACCACCAGGAGACGGGCACAAAGGACAGCCGCCGACCAACCCCCAGCTGACGTCAGAGACACAAATCAACATAACCAGTCCGAGATAGGACTAACTCGTATGAGCGCACAAGACAAGAATTAGGGTGAATGAACCCACAAAAACCACGGACCTCAACAATAACCACTGCTGAAGAGGCAGGTTGAACGAGGCCGAATTTGGAATTTTTGTTTTAAAATTTGGAATTGGACATCAGGAGTTATGTAGTCAATATTATACCCTCTGGAGAAAGAGGAGGCCTCTGGAGGCCTGTATATCCATTGGCATTTGATGACATCTATTTTAGTCTGGGTTGACTTCCTGGGTGGACTTCCAAGTCCATGTCAGTTGATATAACGAATAAAAAAGTTAGTTGCGTATCCTTTACAGGA
>JACEFZ010025056.1:747500-787500 GCA_014155875.1 Cepaea nemoralis | reverse complement strand
ACAGCTAAACAGATTATTTAAGACTTGATAGCTTCTCCATTTTAAGCTCCACCTGCTTCCTTTCGAAGACTAAGAACAGGACCGGAGATCTTAAATTGCTGTCTCCTACAGCTGGATAATGGTCAAACAATCAGAAGATTGAACTGTTGTAAATCGCTCGTTTCCCTGAGGCTTCTAGCTATAATTTTATTCGCTACCTTGTCAAGAATCAGGGCGAATGATCTATTCTAGTTTCCAATAATTACTAATATCATCAATCATTGGGATTCAGTTTATTGTCTTTAACTACTATCTGCCCTTCTTGTTCTTCTCTATCTTGTTTTGCTGTTCTATTTAATCTTGTTGTTGTAACACATCACTTGATATATCTAATAAAAGTTAATTTGTTATGTTTTTATGGTGTTGATAAGTCTGTAACCGCGAATAAGTTGTTTATATTCTTGCCTCTCAACGATGTAAACAACCTTCTAAAATAGTCACTTCTTGTCCACTCTCTTCTCATACTTCTTGTCCAGAACTCTTCTTGTTCTTCTTTATCTTGATTTTGCTGTTGTCGCTGTACTTTTTGTTGATCATCATCTTCTTCGTCTTCTTCCACTTCTTCTTCCTCTTCTTCTTACACTTCCTCTTCCTCTTCTTCTTCTTCCTCTTTCTCTCCTACTACTCCTCCTGCTCCTCTGTCTCGTCTTCTTCTTTTTCTTCATAATGTCAGGTCTGGGGCAGATATTGTTGATAATGAAATTCCAATTCTCTCTGTCATCGTATACTTCTTGCAGTTGATATTATACTATAAATTGTTGCTCAGTTTGTAATTTTGCCACATTTATATCTTCTGTGCTTGCTCCTAATTATGTTGCTGTCCTCTTGGTGTTTACCAGTCTGTAGCAGTGAATAAGGCATTGTTTGTTTTCTTCTCTCTCAACGAAATCAACAACCGTCTAAAACAGCCACTTCTTGTCCATTTACTTCAGGTTAAAAACTGCTGCTACTGTTTTCTGTTTACCACTGAAGGAATCAACGACCTACGCACATAGCCAAATGAGAATGGTTTAACACATTTTCCAAACGCCATGAGCTACAAAAACATGTAACAGCTGGAGACAAATGACCCGCTTCTAATGAGTTCTCGCACGCAAGAAATGCTGGCAATGTTTTTCGCGAAAGACAACAATCTTATGACCCGAAGATATATTTGCTTCTACAAGAAATATTACTCCAATGATGGCGTCCTCTAAGCAAGCGATAAACTTGGTGGATAGCTCATTTCTGTTTTGCTTTTATTTTTAAGTATGATATTTGTATATTCTTACATTTCTTACACGTCTAATTAATATACGAGGGAAAGTCAATAAGTAAATCACAAATGGCTGTAGAAAAATAACTAAATATGATAACAACTTGAAATCAGTTTACTTTTATACATACATTATCCCTTTATTTCTCAACATAATGTCCACCTACATTGATGCATTTATCCCATCGCTTTATCAGTCCTCCCAAACCGGCTGCATAGAACTGCGTGCTTTCTTTTCATTTACCGGCCATCCCACAGAACTGTGTGACTTACTTATTGACACGCCCTAGTAACTTTTTGTTTCCTTTTTTCTTTTTCTACCCAGCTGTGCACCGATTTACGGGACAAACATTTGTCAGCACAAACACTGAAAACACACCTTGGCGGAAGACATTTCGCGAATGACGCCGAAGTTGAATGTGAAGTGAAAACGTGGTTTAGAAAACAGAGCAGGCAGTTCTATGCGGCCGGTTTGGGAGGACTTATAAAACGATGTGATAAGTGCATCAATGTTGGTGGACATTATGTTGAGAAATAAAGGGACGATGTATGTTTACAAATAAACTGGTTTCAAGTTGTTATCATATTTAGTTATTTTTCTACAGCTATTTGTGACTTACTTATTAACTTACCCTCGCATATATAGAGCCTGAGATAAGAGATTCACAAACAGGAAACATTAACACTAAACAATGCACGTGAACTGTCCGGTAATATATACTGGAGTCTGAGATAAGAACATCACAAACAGGACAACATAACACACATCAAAGCACGTGAACTGTATGGTAATATATACTGGACTCTGAGATAAGAACATCACAAGTATGAAAACAAATAACACAAAGCAATGCACGTGATCTGTTCGGTAATATATAATGGATACTGAGATGGACAAGCCTCTAAAATATCGGAGAGCATGGGTGTTGGTGTGGACGGCATGGGAAAACAGCGCATTGTGTTCCTGAGAATACGTTTATGAACGAGTTACTATTTGACAGAGGCTTGGACACTGTTGACTTTTGTGCCATCCGCTAGTGACATCACTACACTGTTAGTCAATCAAACCAACAACACAACTTGCAGGAAGGGGTAAATGTCATAAACGATGAAGGCTGTTGTCAGGTTGAAGCATTTAATGTGATGTTTTCACAAATTATGACTCGGACTGTGCTACTGTCCAGTGTGTGTACATTTAATTAATCAGTTTCAACATTCTCGCTAATGAATAATGGTGATGGGTTTCTAGTAAACCTCTCCACTTCGTAGATGCCCACTTAACACTGTGAATATTGGAGCTTTCATCTTTACATAGTGTAATTTCCTTCAGACCTTAACAACTGCAAAATTTAAATAATATATCACTCGCAGTGAGGTTTTCACTCGTCAAGGCGGTATTATATGATGTTCTGCTTAATGCAATAATATAGACCTTGACATCAGGTCAGTGATAATCGCTCACGTCTTCCAAAGGTTTTAGCTTAACTCTGAAGCCGGCCTCGTCACAGCAAGGCTTTTCTTGCAAGACTAACGAAACACACGTTACAACCTCTAGGAACTAATGTCACATCAATTGTCTGCGCCACTATTGTGCATTTACTATAAGTGCTCTCAGGTCTGTCTGAAATATAACTCCGTGTAATCTTATGTCCAGGGAGGTACTCAAAATGAGTGAGTGGCGGTTTCAGAAACTCCATATTCGTGTTTGAACTGAATAATCTGTTGTCACATAAACCTTTTAAGTCCCGAGAGCTGCTTTCATTCAATGCTTTATCCTCCACGTTGAAAGCATGAGATCTTATACGCTTTGTTTATCTTGGCATCCGGTGCTTTTATTTCGAAAGACTGTAGCAATACTTTCTTTGTTTAACGAGAGACACGTTAAGTCTCATTGTCCTCCATCGAGATGAATTTAACAGAAATTGATTGATATGGACTGCAAGATCGACCCATCCTAAAACGTGTACCAGGAAATGTCCACGAAAGTAAAGACGTTGGGGTGATATTTGCCACATCATCCATCTAGTTCCAATTGGTCTATAATAATAGAGAGCTGTATAATACACCCAACACCCCGCAATATGTTTATACAGTTTCTTGTCTTTACTTACAATGTGCTTGAAAGTAAATTGTCTCACCCTATTTCATTCAGCGAAGACAGATAGTGTTGGAGATCCATTGCAGCCAACCTTCATTGTGGAGACGGCACCTGATTGATTGATTTATTTTATTCAATAGTTTGAAAGAATGAATATGTCACTTAACTCATAGCTTAATGGCAATGCCTAATGATACAGTGAAGAAAGCAGCGGAAGCGGGGGTTGAGTTTTTTAGAAGAATGTTGAGTAAGTACATCGTGGACATAGAAGACAAAGACAAACGCTAAGGCAATGGTCGCTGCATGGTTACACGATCATCATAAAATGATGAAAGGTGAAATTTAAGTGTCGTAGCAACAGAAGAGATAGAACAGAAAAATTAGCAGTATGTGTTTATATACTACACTAGACACGCAGGAAAAGACAGAATATGGTGTAGTTGACAGATTAAATAGATGGGCAAGAAATAAAAATGTAAGCAGCACTAATTCCAGCAGAATATCAGACGACAATAAACGTTGGTGACTCATTACCACCTAATGTCTACCCCAGTGCAGGCACAAGAAGAAGAAGAAGAAGAAGAAGAAGAAGAAGAAGAAGAAGAAGAAGAAGAAGAAGAAGAAGAAGAAGAAGAAGAAGAAGAAGAAGAAGAAGAAGAAGAAGGAGGAGGAGGAGGAGGAGGAGGAGATGAAGAAGAAGAAGAAGAAGAAGAAGAAGAAGAAGAAGAAGAAGAAGAAGAAGAAGAAGAAGAAGAAGAAGAAGAAGAAGAAGAAGAAGAAGAAGAAGAAGAAGAAGAAGAAGAAGAAGAAGAAGAAGAGAGGAAGACGAAGAAGAAGAAGAAGAAGAAGAAGAAGAAGAAGAAGAAGAAGAAGAAGAAGAAGAAGAAGAAGAAGAAGAAGAAGAAGAAGAAGAAGAAGAAGAAGAAGAAGAAGAAGAATGAAGAAGAAGAAGAAGAAGAAGAAGACATATAATGTAATGTGTTTAAATCGGCCAGTGGTTATTACGTTTGAACGCATAATATATAACCATCTCCCTACTCCACTGTCTTTTTTTTTTTTTTTATTTTTTTTTTTGGTTCTCTCTTGTTCACTGTAATGAGTTTGAATGAATATATGAGTAGTACAGCTTCTTCGTTTAACTTGACATTTCATTCATTAAGTGTGAAAGAATGCGGTCTTCTATCTATCTTTCATCATCATAAAAGCTTATAAAAACCTTTTATCTACAGTTTGTTGCTTGATTTCTAAGCATTCTGTTCGAGTTATTTCTGCCACGATATGTTTAATTATGACCGCAAGCAGGGCATTTTTGTTTATGTAGAACGATTGCTCAAGGGATACAAAAACAAGCAAAACCAAACTAATGAATCTACAGAAAGACAAATGTGTGATAAGAAAGCTATATCAGAGAAACCATTATAAAGCAATCAAAGAAATGGGAATAACATGGGGATCACCAGAGGTGGCATTGTAAAAACAAAAATGACAAATAGCATCTGTTGTAGCCTCATTGTCCAAAAGGAAATGAAAGATCTGACGCTTGTTTGCTACACTGAAATTATGGGCTTAAAGTTCTCTCTCTCTCTCTCTCTCTCTCTCTCTCTCTCTCTCTCTCTCTCTCTCTCTCTCTCTCTCCTCCCTCCCTCCCTCCCACCCACCCACACACACACACACACACACACACACACACACACACACACTGGGATCAGATTGACAGAAGCCGAGATTAAGACATCCTTTTGATACCTAAAGTCATAGAATAGGTGCCTGATATTCACTAATTCAGATATACATTTGAGGCACAAATGGACTGAGAAAGGTAAATAGTTCACCATCCATAAAACTACTATATATATATATATATATATATATATATATATATATATATATATATATATATATATATATATATATATATATATATATATATATATATATATAAGTTTAGTTTAGTTTAGTCGATGGATCAACATCACGGCACACGGGTTTAACCCATAAGTGCTCCGTTCTCCTCGTAACTCAAACCTGAGTCTGGAGAAACTCAGCTCAGTGCACGAACTCCGTAGCGCCGGCGAGGATCCTGAAATACTTTGGGTAGATTTTTAACTCGAAATTTTGCCCGGGCAGCGCCGTTGGGCTACTCTTTTTCGATTTCCAATTGCCAAGCGATTTTTTATGTGCGCATCAATACACACGGCCGTCCGATCTCACTACCCAGAGACCAGGGGAAATTTTATTACTAGAAGTCCACGTTACAAAATCCCGATCCTCACCGGGGAATGAACCCGGGACCTCCAGCACTCGAGGCGGCCACCATACATCGAGACCGACGCAGTCCCCCTATAAATATATATATATATATATATATATATATATATATATATATATATATATATATATATATATATATATTATATATATATTGTGTGTGTGTGTGCGCGCGCGCGTGCGCGCGCTCGCGTCCTTTTATTGCAGGTTAAGAAATCTGGCATATTACATGACGTGGATAGGCCTTAGGTTCATACCAGAATGCGATCGGCGTTGCCAGTAGTGGGTTGTGCTCAATATTTAAATTTCAAATCCCGAAACAACCACATAATCAATATTACATAAAACTACCTTTAACATATGCCTATGAATACTGGACAATTAGTAAACCAACAATATACTAAATTCTCTTGTGGCCTCAGGGCTCCGGCCACACGAGTGGACAGAAACACGAGTCAACTAAATGTATCGAAACAGGCTAAGGCACACAAACAACGTATTGTTAGTTCATTTTAATTGTATAAGCCAGCATGCACTTTACCCGAGAGTCTAAATGCTCTCAGGCCGTGTGTAGAAATGCGACCCTTTACAAACATCAGTAAGAGGCAATCTTCATTCTGTGACCACATATTGAGAAGAGAACAATTGGAACGTGTTCGAACAACTGGAAAGATTGATTGAATGAGACATAGTGGAAGACGCGGAGAAATGATTGTTGGCATTCTTTCGTCATGACACGAAGAGGCGTTAGCCCAAGAACTAATGTATTCTGTTGGAGATGGCGACAAGTGGAACAGCACCGTCGCCAAGGTATTTGTGATGAGGAGGATGATATATCTGGAAGTCGACGTTGATTAGAGGCTGAACGAACGTCTGCCGGTCTCGGTGTTCATGGGTTCAAATCCACATGGGAATTGATTTTTTTTTTTTTTTTATTGAGCTGCTCTCGAAAGTCGACCGAGCCTAAAATGGGAACAAGCAATGTCTTTGAAATCAAAGACAGCCGGAGTGATTCTGACTCCTTCACCCATTGAGTACTGATTAGTCTAAAATAAATACCACACTCGCACTTGCGCTTGAGCATTTAAAAGGATTTACAAATTTTATCTGTGGTAGTGTATTTTTTTTCCCGCGTTTCCATCCTGTTCAGGATATTGCGGTCAACACCAGCATCTTTCAGCTGTATGTTGATTCCTAGGCTAGATTACGCTCATCAGCACGCCACGACTTTCTGAGCGACCGGCTGCATACTCTCATAAGTCACTAGCGTGACTCGAACCACTTCTAATTCTCTTCCGCTCACGTTGACTACGAGAGTATTCGGGATTAACAGAGAACGCTGCTAACCCCTCGGAGAGGCAGCCGGCTTGTAGTAGTATATGCTGTTTGATATTCTGTATATTTTAATGTAGATAATGATTCTAAATGTTGCTGTATGTAGCCCGGGCGCAGTGTTGGAGTGAGCACCTAACCTTGCTTAAATACTCCAATGGCTCGTGAATACATAACCTCTGCATCAAAAGTCCAACTCCTGGCCTTCACGTGGCGGAACTGTTTTAACTAACAGGAGAAGGGGCGACGGCGAGTTTGTGGTGCCGAAAAATAACCAGTATGCTCTAGATGTGTATGCACGTACATGCATGCGCAGACACGTGTGTGCTCGCGTACACATCTAAACTCGAGTGAGACCACAGTCTGCTCTAGCAAAGGAAAGGTGCTGAAGACGGAGGCAAACCAAGCCAGAAGGCAATTACGCAAAATGGAATATGTCGACTACTGCTAAATGTTATGGTGCTCACCCTGCTTTGGACTCCCAGGCAGGTGCAGTGCCTGACCCTATGTTTCGAAAGGGTCCAACCACAACTACCGGACATCCTTCTCAGATGTCCTGTGGAGCCAGGGGACCTGAGAATAGGACGGCTGGCCATACTAAACAAAGACTTAAAATAATGCACTGGAATGCGGAGGGAGCCAGCAACAAAAATATAGAATTAGAAAACATCTTGGACCAAGAAAAATTAAGCGTATGTTGCTTGCAAGAAACTCACCTCAACGAAATTATAGCCTTCAAAATCAGAGGCTACCAGTGTTACCGATATGACCGAAAGGACAGGAGAAAAGGTGGGATACTGACCCTTGTAAAATATAACATCACTGCTCCCAAATCGAAGTCTACATGGAAGGGGTTGAGTATCAGACTCTTAAACTTAAGACAGGCAATACAGACCTACATCTAATCAATTACTACTGTCCAAGTGACCGCCCAGAGGCACTGGACACACTACCATTAAAAGAAAAAAATGATTGTGTGTGGCGATTTCAACAGCCACTCGCAGAGCTGGGGCTATGATCACATGGACCAGAGAGGAGAGAGACTGGAAGACTGGCAGGATGAGAATAGATTCATCTTGATTAACAAACCGTCCGACCCACATACTTTCTACTCGAGATTATGGCACACTACAACTACATCTGACCTGGCTTTTCATTCACCAGACCTGGAGTGGAACATTACACCAATTGTTGGGAAACAACTTGGTGGCAGTGGCCATTGGCCAGTCTTTCTAACTGTAGAAAATGAGCTTGTAAGTGAAAGCAGCACCCTCTCGAGGTGGAACTACATGAAAGCAGACTGGGCAATATAAAAACATCGCACCAGCATACTGGTTAGAAACCTGAACACCGAGAAAGACATAAATAAAGTAGTTGAAGAGTTTAGGAAATGCATACTACAGGCAGCGCGAGAAACAGTACCAAGAGGAGGTGGTAAAACATATAAACCCTACTGGAGTAGTGAACTGGAACAATTGCATAATGATGTGGAAGTGTGTAGAAAGCAAGTAGAGGCCACACCCAGCCAATAGCACCACAATAAATTCCAGCTCGCAAAAGCCAAATTTCAAAGGGCGAAGCTGCATTCTAAACGGAAAAGCTGGCAGGAGAAAACGGAGTCTCAGAACTTTGAAAGAGACACAAGGAAATTGTGGAAGCTAATAAAACAACTTAATGATGAGGACACAGGGAGAAACTCAAAAATTGCATTACATAAAGATGGAAACATCTTAACAAGAAAGCAAGCAGCTGACCATTTTGCTTACTCATTCGCACAATATCAAAATTAATCCAGAGAAACAACAAGAGATTCGAGAGAAACGGCAACATACAGGACAGATGGAAATAGTACATGAGGTTCTGGAGGCACCCATCACAATCAGCAAACAGGAGCTAGCCATATCAAAACTGAAAATGAAAAAGTCACCAGGAGCTGATGGTATCTCCAATGAATTGATCAGGAACCTAGGAACAGAGGCCAAAGCAAAGCTGTTGCAGATCTTCAGTAACAGCTGGACCTTAGGCAGTGTTCTGGAGAGATGCAGTCATGATACCCCTCCTAAAATCTGGGAAAGATAGTTTCATTGCCTCTAGCTACAAACCAATTAGCCTCACCAGCTGTCTCTGCAAAACAATGGAGCGCATCATCAATCACAGACTGCAGTGGTACTTTGAAAGTAAAAACAGCCTTGTGTCACAGCAGGTTGGCTTTAGACAGTGCTACTCTATGGAAGATCAGACAACCTACCTCTCTCAGGAAATTGAGGATGCATTCCAAGAGAAGAAGCTGGTAATTGCGGCATGGATAGATCTAAAGAAAGCCTTTGACAAAGTATGGAAAGAAGGTCTGATGAAGAAATTGAGAAACTGCAAAGTCAATGGAAGAATTTACAAATGGGTGAAAGCATACTTGCACAACAGAAGAGCCCGAGTACAGATAGACGGACTCAAGAGCAAGAAAGTACTACTGTGTCACGGTGTTCCCCAGGACGGAGTCTTGTTCCCCACACTTTTTCTAATCTTCATCAATGATCTTGTTGCTAATCTACCGCATGGAATTAAAGCGGCAATGTACGCCGATGAACTGGTTTTATGGAGCACAAATGAACATGCATCAGTGGTCAACAGATTGCTACACAGAGCTGTAGATACATTTGTTGCATGGGCAAATAGATGGTGTGTCAGCATAAACAGTGGCAAGTGCAGCACCGCTCTATTTATCCCCTCTACAAATCAAACGCCAGGGATCATCCAGATAAATGGAACACCCCTAAGAGAAGATAAAGAACCAACATACCTTGGAGTAACATTTGATGGCAGGCTGACATGGAGAATGCACATCAACAAAGCAGTAGCAAAAGCCAGAAGGAAAATAGCCATCCTGAGAAAGCTAAGTGGGACCACATGGGGAGCCAGTGGGAAAATACTTAGCAAAGTTTATCAACGAGCATACGACCACACCTGGAATACGGGTCAACTGCGTGGTGTTTGGCGTCAAAAACCACACTAAAAGAGCTGGACAAGGTGCAAAATCAAGCACTTAGAGTCACCACAGGAGAGATGAGATCAACCCCTATAGTGAAATTGAGAAGATGGGGAGGACACAAGCACTGAGGGAGCGCAGAGATACGAAAACGCTGATACAAGAAGAAAAGTTCCTCAGCTTTGCAAGGCCATCCTATGAAGAACAGATTATAAAACCCAGCTATGGAGCGGTTGAAAAGAAGTAGTTTTATCCACAAGGCCAAACGACCCTGCAGAGAAACCACCGATCTGCCCACAGTTGGTATCCCCCTAACAACTATTCCAGAGCGAATTCCATGGAAAGATTAACATAGACTATCATTACAAATACAGACAAAAGTGAGAGGAATATTTGACAAGGAAGAACAGAATAGCGTGCAGCGCAGAACAACCACTCTCTGCTTCCTTGATGAAGAATACCCACCGGACCTCTGGATCCGAGTCTACACAGATGGGTCAGCACAAAATGCTATTCAAAATGGAGGAGCGGGAGTGTACATAGAATACCCAAATAATACTAGGGACACGGCCAGATTACCGACAGGAAAGTACTGCCATAACTATGAATGCTTAAATTGAGGCAATCAAGATAGCAACAGAGAAATTACTAAATACCAGCAATGGTACACAACCTGTGGTGCTATTGACAGATGCAAAATCAGTACTCGAGGCGCTCCTGTCTGGGAAATTGCCAATACTAAGGACACTACTTTCTGAACTTAGCAGTCAGCATAAGGTCACCATACAGTGGATACCATCCCACTGTGGAGTAGCTGGAAACGACAGAGCTGATCAAATGGCTAAGGAAGGAGCCAAAGAAGAACAGCCTGATGTGCCCGTTACATACCACCAAAAGAAAAGAATGATCAAATCAGTCAGAAAGCCACCAAAGCCTGCTCAAGATGACTACTACGTTATGGACAGACCAGAAAAAGTCATTATCCTGCGCCTCAGAACAGGACACAATAGATTACGCAACCACATGTATACAAAATTCAAGATTGGTGAAACAGTCATGTGCACATGTGGATTGGCGTCGCAGACAGCAGAGCACATACTCCAAGACTGCCCAAAATATAACATATCTAGGCAAACCTTCTGGCCTAGAGAGACGGCAGTGGAAGATAAACTCTATGGACCGCTGCGTGAACTAAAAAAAAAAAGCAGTTAAATTCATACAAGAGACAACATTGCAGTTATAGACATATTTCAAGCGAACGAAAGAAGAGGAAGAAGAATGTAGATAATAGAAACGATATATGCATCTAATCAAAACGTTATTAAAAGCTACCAACACATATGTCTACACCGGTTGCATTGCGAACCTTTGGAAACCCTTGGTTGTGAGGAACACGAAAAGTTTAGAAATTGCAAACTATAGGGACGCAGAGGTGTTTCCAAGGCACCAGGGCTGGGTTCTATACTGGCCAAGACCTATTGACGCGTCCTCGCCGGGCGTCCTGGGCAACAGGTCCCTTTGGGGGTCCTGGCTAAAGTCAGTAGGATCGTTGATTCCTCCGAAGTCGGAGAGTGTTTGCCTGCACGGCGAAGAACCACCAGTCTGCACACCAATAAGCCAGACATGGGACAACGGATAATCACGGAAACCTCAGGTCCTGTATCTTCATCCGACAGGACTTAGCGCTGGAGTTCACAGCCAGCGAACACAAGCAGCAAGCAAGCAATCTATAGATTTTTCATCCACCATAAATTCAAACATTTTTGTTACTTCAAATGATTCCTTTACAGTTATAACCAGATAGCTTGCTGTCCGGTGACGTTAAAATTATTGGATGTGTTTTAGAAGCGTAATGGATATTTCAACAGATCGTTTTTGTATTTGAAATCTATGTAGGTTACTTGTATAATTCAAATTATATATATATATATATATATATATATATATATATATATATATATATATATATATATATATATATATATATATATATATATACTAGCTGACCCGGCCCGGCTTCGCCCAGGCCCTGGAGGGGATCTATCTATCTATCAGTCAGTCTGTCTGCTTGTTTGTCTGTCTGGCTGGCTGACCCGGCCCGGCTTCACCCAGTCCCTGGTGGGGAGCATCTCATTTAATTCATATAAGTAGTCATATAATCTCTCCCGTTCCCGACTATCTGTCTGTCTGTCTATCTGACCGGGCCCGGCTTCACCCAGTCCCTGGTGGGGAGCATCTAATTTAATTCATATACGTAGTCATATAAGCTCTCCCGTTCCCGACTATCTGTTTGTCTCTCTGTCCCGGCCCGGCTTCACCCAGTCCCTGGTGGGGAGCATCTAATTTAATTCATATACGTAGTCATATAAGCTCTCCCGTTCCCGACTGTCTGTCTGTCTATCTGTCTGACCGGCGTGGTTTCGCCCAGCTTTTGACGCACAGTAACTTAAAAGAATGTCCTTCCACACACCATTCAATGAAAACTGTAGAAAAAGATGGGTTAAAATGTTATGCATAATGCATTATTTTTATGCCAACTGTAAAACTACCTTAAAGATTATATCATTATTTAATATAACTCATATGCCTAAAAATAACTATAGACAAAGAGTGTAACAATAGTGCAGGAAAGTCCAACAATATGACTATAAAGTATTTAGAAATGTTATTAAAAGTTATGCCCCTTGAAATAACTTTTCTAGAGTGAAGTGCCCCTGCTATATAGACATTATATAATGAAAATGGAAAAGTAAATGTTATTAAATAAGTCGAAGATTTTACATTCAGAAATTATTATAGTCGGTTGCACAGGAATGAAAGGAAGACGTGTAGAAAATTTCATCTCAATCGGATGTACCGTTATCGAACGCATCCAAATCCACAAACCCACAAACCCACAAACATACAGTCTCTTTTATATATATATATATATATATATATATATATATATATATATATATATATATCGAATACTCTCGTAGTCGACGTGAACGCACGAGAATTAGAAGTGGTTCGAGTCGCCCCAGTGACTTATGAGAGTATGGAGCCGGTCACGCAGAACGTCGTGGCGTGCTTATGAGCGTAATCTAGTCTAGGAATCAACATACAGCTGAAATATATATATGACTATACTGGGCATAAGTGAGATGAGATGGAAGGAATCTGGTAAAATTATAAACGACAAACACAATAATTTATTCTTGAGGGGATATACATGAAAAGGGTATAGAACTATTATTTGATTTAAAAAAAAAAAAAAACAGCCAAATCGATTAATGGATACTGGATAAAAGAATAATAAAGAATATTTACTAGAACCATGTAGCAGCAATTAAAATGTGAAATAAAGAGGGTAGTTAGGAACAGATAAAGCTAGGAGTACGACAGAGGTGTGTCTAGTCACCGGATCACTTCTCCCTCTATAGGGAAGTAATAATGAGAGAGATTAAAGATAAGCCAGGAATTCTAATCGGAGGTTATAATATAAACAATATACGCTATGCAGATGACACAGTATTGGTGGCGGATAATGCAACAGACCTACAACAATTGTTGGACATTGTAGTATCAGAGAGTGCACAGAAAGGACTCTTCTTGAATATCAAGAAAATAGTTAGTTAGTTAATTAGTTAGTCACAGTTCCAACTTCACAGCAACGGGTCGTCCCCATTATGCTCCGTTCCTGTGCCAGTGAATATCACACAAAACGCTCCCCACTGCGAAAAGTGGAAAAGACAGGAGTCTCGACAAACAACAGCCCGCACAGATACACTGTGCATAATGCCGCCACCAGAATGTCAACACAACAGTCCCCCACAAAACACCCAGTTCATTTCTGATGGAATCGGCTGTCATTTTCCCATCTGGATATTTCTTAGATGTTCATCCACACAGTCCACGAAATACAGTTCATCGTCGATGGCAGTGGCAGTCAACCAGAAGCCCAGCAGCCACGCATTTCTGCATAAGGCAAAGACCGGTCAACTCTGGGACAAAGCCATCCGCCATCGCGCCGAACATGCAGTCATGTTCCAAAAAACCTCGGGCAGATTCAAAAGCATTTCAGACGAAACTAAACGCTCACAGTGTCGCGCCACGCACTCACTCAGTAGCAGGGTGACGGAACCATCAAGCCTCCTTAGTCGCCTCTTACGACATGCGTGGTAGGCTGCAGTGTTGCTATTCTTTGCTTCCCTTATGGGCCCTGGCAACACACGGGAGAAGAAAAATAGTAACAATGGTGATATCAAAGAAAATGGTGACACGAAAATGTGACATAGAAATAGAAGGGGGAATTCAAGAGTACTTATAACATCAGAGGGAAGATGTAAAATAGAGATTAATCAAAAGTCGCATTTCAGAAAATGAAGAGTATCTTATGCAATAAGGTCACTATCACTGAAGTGTAAGAAAGAGAGTGCTGAAATGCTATAGTAGAACCAGTTTTGCTGTATGGCAGTGAATCTTGGAATGTAAATGAACAAATTAGGAAGAACTTAGAAGCAACAGAGATGTGGTTTTAGAGACGAATGTTGCGAATTCCTTGGACTGCCAGAGTAACTAACAACGATTGCCTGAAAGAGGCTAATGAAACTAGAACACTATATGCAACAATAAGAAAGAGACAAACAGCTTTTTTTGGTCATGTGATGAGAAGAGAGACACTGAAGAACATCGTGACAACTGGAAAGATCGAGGGGAAGAGAGGCAGAGGCAGACCAAGAGATTTTATGCTGGACGGATTGAGACGGTGGCATGGAGGAATATCATCAGGCAGAGTTGATCCAGAACACCAAAGACCAAGATCTGTGGAGAGCCATGAACGCCTACGCCAGCTGGCAGGGCACTTGATGATGATGATATATTCCACACATGTGGTAGATGGACAATTAACAGGCAAGCTGAGAAACATCTAGTGGCAGTAAAACTATGGTTTTTAATTTTATACTTGTAACGTTTAGTTTAATGTTACCTAACTATTCACGGCAACAACTTTATGACTCCTTGTCGTTTACGTATCGCTGTCCATTTGGGACTATACATTCCTCGTCATCATTATTTGTAAATACTTTTAGTTACATATATTTTGTGTGTCGGTGATTTATGTCAAGTCATCGTCCTGTAATAAAAACTGTATACAATCAGAGGCTTTTCTTCAGCTGACCTTATTGGATCAGTTACACGATTACTGTTATTGCAATTTCTGTTGTCTCAGTTAGGATTATCAGTCACCTTCTATTTGAATTATACATACGAAACTCGTCCTTGACTTGGGGATGTAAATTACAAGTGTCTCTGAAGTTGGAGTGAGTTCGCCTCATGGCGAGGGACACTGGTAATAGGGAAAGCTAATCCACATGCAAAATTCAGTTCAGTGCTACTAGAAGTAGTGTATGTGGACTACGCTTGAGTTCAAACCGAGCGAGCGCAAAAACAAGAAACAAATAACAAAAATTGGCATGTATGAAAGAGAAAGCAAAATCAACGAAGCAGACACCTGCCATGAAGCTTTAGACCAGAGGTTCCCAAACCACGGCCCGCGGGCCACTTGTGGCCCGTCAGCTGTCAGAAAGTGGCACGCGAGGTTTCGAGCACTCATTTTTCGCAATGACAGGTTATAAAAAAACAAGCAACGTTCCAGACTCACCGACAGTACCCTAGCTGCGCTTATGACTTGGGGCACGACAGATGTGTGCCCAAACATTAATAAACTGGCATCTGAATTTAAGTAACTGGTTATGAAGAACAGTTACAATTGTAAATTAATTACATTAATAGCGATTTTCGAAACTGATTTAAAATTTAAGTTAAGAAATGTAAGAATGATATTGCACGACTTTTATAATTTGTTGTGGCACGCTTAACTACCGAAAGTAGTAGATATGGCTCTCTGCTTGAAAAGCTTGGAAACTACTGCTTTAGACCTATCACATGTGGTTGGTCTGAATGCATGGAGGAAATGTATTCAGTCTTGCCCCTCAATTAGCGGACGACGAGCGTAGCCACCGAACCATCCTCTGACTGCACTCATGAGATTATCAGGTAAGCCTCCTAACGATTACACCCCGGCCCCGCTGGGAAAAATGTCCTGCTGCAAAACGCATACTGAAACCTTTACATGTTGTACACATCAGTTAGTTAGAAACGGTGATTTTACTAGATGATCAAATTAACATCCCTTTACCCAGTTATCAAAATGCAATAGTTAAATAGAAAAAAGAAATTATCAATTTCAAATGAAAAACACACGATCTGTAAACTACAAAGATAAGAACTGTTACTGTTTATAACTCCATTTAATTACCAAAGACAAGACAATTTATCGAACACACGGCCTGGTCCTGTGGGGTTTGTTGAACGGTTTTATTGATCTTCTGAAGAGGAAGCAACTGTCTGTCAGTTTCATAGTTGAAAGATCTGATCTTAAATACACATTTCCTACAAGCTTTAGATTGCAGTGATTCGTGACAGGGGGTTAAAGCAAACAAAGAAGTCTTAGAACAGTTGAGAATGAATTAGATCAAAGTGAGATAGTAAAAACACTTTGACATGCAGCGAAAACCACACATTATCATTACATGAAGGAACTGTAGATGGCAGTGGATATCAGACAATGATCCAATGGAAAGCTCAGGTATCAGGTGTACACGTTGCGCACGTTACAAATCCCTGTGTTGTTAGAAATAGCAAAGACGAGACTACAGTCCGCCATTGTCAATGATACATTTTTAAAATTAGAAAACCTATTGATAACTTAATAGTAACATGTGTAGCTCTGATATACGCATATTAGAATCCTTATTAGGGTAGTGGAGTTCGTTCGCTGTGTTGATATTTCCTTGTGTGATCTTTAGAAGGCGACTGGAGCGCTAATGCAGTTAGTTGAGCATGCAATGAAAGCAATCATTTACAAACAAACTAAACGAGGTATTGTATTTTGCTCATGCGGTGCGACTAACACGCTTGTCTGTAAGTCCTTTGGTCACCTGCTAGAATCCTCACTGAAGCGAATTCTATATTTTAATTGACCGCCTCAAGTCGTCCCAGCCTTACATGGGTACCTGGAAATGTGATGTGAGGTACATGTGTGGTATTAACCGCATTACACATCATGTGTCCATTAGTGTATGGGTTTCAAAATCTACGCAAAGTATTTCAGGATCCTCGCCGGTGCTACGGAGGTCGTGCACTACTCTGAGATTCTCCGGACTCAGGTTTGAGTTAGGAGTAGAACGGAGCACTTATGGGTTACACCCGTGTGCAGTGATGTTGATCCGTCGACTAAACTAAACTAAAACTATTAGTGTATGAAATTATAGGGCTAACATTATGTTCCCAATACGTTTCAAGGCAAGTAGACGGATACTTTAATTTTAATTTTATTGTATTGAACAACGAAAAGACTGTTAGGTAATCGAATCGGGTAGAAATGGAGTCAAGGGGTGGATAGCAAACATATGGCAAGAAAAGCTGAGAAAAATAAGAAAATGAACAATAAAAAGGACAATTGTTTGATCAAACTAAACACAAAGACTCACTTATTCAAACAACATAGGAGAGATAAGTCAAAGGTAGTCCAGCAAGAGATATGCAACTTGACAATTAAGTCAATAACATAAATGGGTGTGCGAGCAGCAGGTATTCGTAGCATACCGCTGCATCAAAGAGCAGAAAAACTCGAGATCTATCGCGGTAAAACTTCCCTGTGACTCACTAACATTTGCTTTGCCAATTGGTAAAAGTTATAAGGAGGGAAATTAATGAGTAATTACGGTAGTTTGTATTGTTGAATGAAATATAAAACCCGTGGCACATATTTTTTTTTATTGTCGCTTCTTCTTCTACCTGGTATGCTGTGTTGGAGAGGGAAATAAAAACGTTTATATAATCTCCTCTTTTTCTTTCTACTTCTTCACCTCATTATAATTCTTCTTTATTACTTACTAGCTGACACGGCCCGGCTTCGCCCAGTCCCTGGTGGGGAGCGTCTCATTTAATTCATATAAGTAGTCATATAAGTTCTCGTTCCCGTTACCGACTATCTGTCTGTCTGTCTGTCTGTCTGACCCGGCCCGGCATAGCCCAGCTCCTGGTGTGGAGCATCTAATTTAATTCATATAAGTAGTCATATAAGCTCCTGTTCCCGTTCCCGACTATCTATCTCTCTGTCTGTCTGTCTATCTGATCCGGCCCAGCTTCGTCCAGCCCCTGATGGGGAGCATCTCATTTAATTCATATAAGTAGTCATATAAGTTCCCGTTCCCGACTGTCTGTCTGTCTGTCTGTCCCTCCCTCTCTGTCTGTCTGTCTGCCTGCCTGCCTGTCTGTATAATCATTTATTGGTTGCAGTTAGAACAACCTTAGATAAACGAAGACCAACTTACAAAAAGCATTAGAAAGAGCACTTGAAAGATCTTTACATCTTCCCCAACAATTAACTTGGGTAAATGGAGCGGCGGCAGCAGCAGCAGAAGAAGAAAAAGGAGGAGTAGGAGCTGGGAGGAGGAAGAGGGAGGTGGAGGAGGGAGGAGGAGGGAGAAAGAGATAGGCAGAGAGAGGAGGAGGAGGGAAGAGGAGGGAGGAGGAAGGAGGAGGAGGAGTAGGGAGGAATAGGAGGGAGGAGGAGGGGTTAGGAGGAGGAGAGAGGAGGAGGAGGGAGGAGGGGAGGAAGGGAGGAGGAGGAGGAGGAAGGAGGAGGAGGAGGGAGGAGGGAGGAGGAAGGGAGGGGAGGAGGAGGAAGAGGGAGGAGGAGGGAGGAGGAAGAGGGAGGAGGAAGGAGAAGGAACAGGAGGAGGAGGGAGAAGGAGGGAGGAGAAGAACGCAGGAGGAAGAGGGGGAGGAGGGAGATGGAGGAGGAGGAGGGAGGAGGAGAGAGGAGGAGGGGGGAGTAGGCGGAGGGAGAAGGAGGAGGGAGGAGGAGGGAGGAGGAAGAGGGAGAAGGAGGAGGAGAGGAGGAGGGAGGAGAGGAGGGGAGGAGGAGGGGAGGAGGAGGAAGAGGGAGGAGGAGGAGGGATGTGGAGGGAGGAGGAGGGAGGAGGTAGAGGGAGGAGGAGATAGGATGAGGAGAGAGGATGAGGAGGGAGGATGAGGAGGGAGGAGGAGAAGGGAGGAGGAGAAGGGAGGAGAAGGGAGGAGGAGAAGGGAGGAGGGAGGAGGAGAGGGAGGAGGAGGGAGGAGGGGGAGGTAGAAGGAGGAGGGAGGAAGAGGGAGGAGGAGGGGGAGGAGGGAGGAGGGGGAGGACGTAGTAGGAGGAGGGAGTAGGAGGAGAGAGGAGGAGAAGGGAGGAGGAAGGAAGAGGAGTGATTAGGAGGAAGGAGGAGGGCGAGGAGGTAGGAGGAAGAGGGAGGAGGGGGGAGGAGGAGGAGGAAGGAGGAGGAGGAAGAGGGAGGAGGGAGGAGAAAGAGGGAGGAGGAGGAGGAAGAGGGAGGAGGGAGGAGGAGGAGAAGAAAGAGGGAAGAGGAGGATGGAGGAGGGTGAGGGTAGGAGGAGGAGAGGGGAGAGGAGGAGGAGGATTATAACGCATATGCCTATAGATAACTGCAGTGAAAAGGTGGGTCTGTCTATCTATATGATCCGGCGTGGCTTCGCCCAGCTCCTGGCGGATAGCGTCTCATTAAATTCATACAACAAAAAAAAGTAACTTAAAAGAATGTCCTTCCACACACCATCCATTATTTCTAATGAAAACTGTTTCTAATCACCTGCATGACTGTAGATAACTTCTTAAGCATAAAAAGATGAGTTACAATGTTATGCATTATGCATTATTTTTATGAAACCTTTGAAAATGCCTTAAAGATTGTATCATTATTTATTATAACTCATATGCCGGTACATAACTATAGACAAAGAGTTTATAAATCTTTGAAAACGATGCAACAATATGACTATAAGGTATACAGAAAAGTTATTAAAAGTTATGCCCCTTGAAATAACGTTTCTAGAGTTAAGTCCCCTCGCTGTATAAAAATATAATGTAAAATGAAAAATTAAATAATATTAAGTAAGCAGCCGATTTCACACTTAAAAAATATCACAGTTGGCTGCGCGGGAATAAGAGGAAGACGTGTAGAAAATTTCATCTCAATCGGATGGGCCGTTCGCGAACGCATAAAGGACATACAGACATACAGACGGAGATTGCCTTTTATATATAAGACTAGCTGACCCTGCCCGGCTTCGCCCAGACCCTGGTGGGGAGCATCTCATTTAATTCATATAAGTAGTCATATAAGTTCTCGTTCCCGTTACCGACTGTCTGTCTGTCTGTCTGTCTGTCTGTCTGTCTGTCTGTCTGTCTGTCTGTCTGTCTGTCTGTCTGACCCGGCCCGGCATTGCCCAGCTCCTGGTGTGGAGCATCTCATTTAATTCATATAAGTAGTCATATAAGTTCCCGTTCCCTACTGTCTATCTGTCTGTCTATCTGTCTGTCTATCTGTCTGTCTATCTGTCTGCCTGACCCTGCCCGGCTTCGCCCAGTCCCTGGTCCCATTTTTCATTATAATTTCATATATCTCAGGGGACCTAACTCTGTAAAGGTTATTTCAAGGGGCATAACTTTTCTGTATAACTTATAGTCATATTGTGGCATCGTTTTCAAAGATTTATAAACTCTTTGTCCATAGTTATGTACCAGCATATGAGTTATAATAAATAATGATACAATCTGTCAGGCATTTTCAAAGTTTTCATAAAAATAATGCACAATGCATAACATTGTAACTCATCTTTTTTTGCTTAAGAAGTTACTGTAGTCATGCAGGTGATTAGAAAGAGTTTTCATTAAAAATAATGGATGGTGTGTGGAAGGACATTCTTTTAAGTTACTTTTTTTGTTGTATGAATTTAATGAGAACTTATATGACTACTTATATGAATTAAATGAGATGCTCCCCACCAGGGACTGGGCGAAGCCGGACAGGGTCAGGCAGACAGATAGACAGACAGACAGACAGATAGACAGTCAGGAACAGGAACTTATATGACTACTTCTTCTTCTTCTTCTTCTTCAGCATTCCGAGCCATTGAGGTTCTTTGCTGCAAATACAATCTGTCTCCATTCGTCTCTCTGGTGGACCTTCTCTTGCCAGTCGTTGATTCCAAGTTTATATGACTACTTATATAAATTAAATGAGATGCTTCACACCAGGAGCTGGGCGATGCCGGGCCGGGTCAGACAGACAGACAGACAGACAGACAGACAGACAGACAGACAGACAGACAGACAGACAGACAGACAGATAGTCGGTAACGGGAACCGGAACTTATATGACTACTTATATGAATTAAATGAGATGCTCCCCACCAGGGACTGAGCGAAGCCGGGCAGGGTCAGGCAGACAGATAGACAGACAGATAGACAGACAGATAGACAGTCGGGAACGGGAACTTATATGACTACTTATATGAATTAAATGAGATGCTCCACACCAGGAGCTGGGCAATGCCGGGCCGGGTCAGACAGACAGACAGACAGACAGACAGACAGACAGACAGACAGACAGACAGACAGACAGACAGACAGACAGACAGACAGACAGATTGTCGGTAACGGGAACGAGAACTTATATGACTACTTATATGAATTAAATGAGATGCTCCCCACCAGGGTCTGGGCGAAGCCGGGCAGGGTCAGCTAGTACATACATACATAAAGACGGAGATTGCCTTTTATATATAAGATTAACATTCTGCTTTATTACCTTCTTATTATATATCTTGTTTCTACATTCATTATTCGTTTCCTTTCTGCTTTCTTGCAAGTAAGAAACAGTAGAGCAATGTAATCATTGTAATTAATGTGAAAAGTTGAAGCTTTAATCCTGTAGAAGTTCCCATGGTAAGAAAGGTCATCAGTGATCGTGTGCTTTATATCAAGCTAGCGATCCACCAACTAAGAATGAATAACTCAATGTCTCAACGCGTCTAGCTGGCCCAATGTTGTAAACCTGCGACCACGTTGTTATAACATAATTCAGTTTGTTTCCAATTCCATAGTTGTTAGTTCTTGTGGATACTTTAAAGTTAGTTGCATATCCTTTATAGGACGGGACATTCAACCCCAACATTATTTGGCTGTTTGTGATTTCTGGGCAAGTTTACGTTCAGTAGTTTGCCATTGCTTTCTGAACCATCTGAACTTTCTGAACTTTGTATGGGAACCAACAAAAGGCGGTCTGCTTCTGAACCGCCCGCAGCTGAGCTTCGAACGCGGTATGAAAGATAACGAATTGCGTCCGCTACACCTTCGCCACGTAACCGGCTGTCACTAGACCTTGCCTACTGAGAGATTTGTTTCAACATGTTTCCTGATCAAGCTCAAAGTACAGTTCATACAGCAAGGTGATGGTGTGCACTTTAATTCATAGGTTTGGATCCGTTATACCGATAATGTCATTTGTTCTGCTGCAGAGAGCGCTCATTGGGTGATAATTTGAACAGCTGGTCGGTTCTATAGTAAAACTAATAAATAAATTCATTGTCGCAGGATTTTCCTCAACGTTCACTATTTCTTTGTGTCTATCGTTTGATATTGAAAGCAAGACTGTAACCGTGATTCCGGCTATACGTTTAAGCCAAGCGTGCTATATCTCTCTAATCTTTCTGCCATCGAGTGTATCAAATTGGAGGGTAACGGTCTGAAGAAGAAGATATAGTGCATCGGGTGAAATGTACTCCTTTTCTATTGTTGGTTTTAACGTGTTAGAAAGATTAGTAGATACATATTCAATTAATAACTAACTATTTACGCCGTAGTTTGGTGGCTAACTGCTCGCCTGCGCCCCTGTGATCATCCGAATCGGGTGGATTCGAACTTTAAATACAGTTTTAGAATTAAAAAACAAAAACAATTTTCGTATTATTAAAACAATTGACTTCTATTTACAGGTCGACGTAGCTAAAATGGGTAGCAGGAAATTTCCTGGAAAAATAAAGGCGACAAGCCCACCGATTCATTTACCCAGATCTCCCACCGAGTCCTTTACCCATATCTCCAACCGAATCCTTTACCCACATCTCCAATTGAGCCCTTTACCCATATCTCCCACCGAGTACTTTACCCATATCTCCTAACGAATCATGTACCCATATCTCCCACAGAATCCTTTACCCATATCTCCCACCGAGTCCTTTACCCACATCTCCCACCGAATCCTTTACCCAAATCTACGACTGAATCCTTTACCCACATCTCCCATCGAGTCTTTTAGCCATATCTCCCACCGAGTCCTTTACCCATATCTCCCACCGAGTCCTTTACCCACATCTCCCACCAAATTCTTTACCTGCTATATACTAATAGTTTCAAATGTATACGTTATAACAACTCTCTTCTAACACATTATTGAAACGTATTATCATCGTAAGGTAACATCTCCGCATTCAGTGTAGACAGTAATTCGTCTCGAAATAATTTCTGATCTGCATCTTCATGGTGACAACTGGCAAGATCGAAGGGAAGAGACCACGAGGAAAGCCGAGATGTAAATACCTGGAGGGCTTGGCGACGTGGCATGGTCGAGACAGAAATACGGAGCTGATCCAGGACTCTGGTGATCGAGTGAGATGGCAAAACATGACGGCCCACGCTTATCGGCTTGATGGATGTATGGATAGATCTTCATGGTGCACTCAGGCAGGCTTCTGGGAGTCCAGTGTAGACGTTGTATAGCCATATGTAAGGTGTCTTCCTATAGATCATTTAACAAGGACCAGACTCTATATACACAAAGCCTATCAATGTCATACTTAGACATTATCAAAATCACACTTACGCTAAATCAACACCAGCGAGATGAGATGCTTGAGAAGAGCTGCAAACTTAACTATCCAAGATGGAATATGAAATTATGTTATCAGACTGTCAAGGTCCTAGATATAAAACAACCGAGGACAGATGACAGACATAGGACATGGGAAGAGTACGGGGATAGTAGACCGGTCCAGACGCCTAGGATAGTAGATTAGGGACAGGACGGAATGACGCAGTGCGCCTGCCTCAACAGGCTAGCACAACCTCCCACGGACTTCACGAAGGTCAAGGGCCTCGTGACCACCGAACTGAGTAGGAAACGACAGACAAGACTCGGACACGGATGTGAGAGGATGCGTGATTGTGTGGAGAGGAAGAATGGATAATGCTTAGACTTCAGTGCGAGTGAATGTGACCGCTACTTAACGTGTGTTGGTGTGTTTGGCGAAACATGAGTGCGCATTTCTTGCTAGTTGCGCATGAGTATTTTCTGAAAGCTGCGCCAGATTGTATTTAGAGTCGTGCGAACATTCTTGTGATATTTATGATAGTATTTGTTATGATGGATAACCATTAAACGATGTGACATTGCATTCATGTTTTCACGCCTCATCTGTACTCGCACCATCTGCCTGTCTGAACCCACTATGTAAACCCCTACAGACGTTGATCCTAGAAAGTGGGATCGAGACAGTGTGCTACATATACTGAAAGGCAGAAGATCATATGGTTTGGCCATCTCATTATAATGCACCACCATCAACTACCAGCACTGGCGTCACATCAAAAAGGATATGCTACGAGAGCAAGAGGACGCCCGAAAAGTAAATGGATTGACGACATCAAAGACATTGTGCACTCACAGAGAATGACACTATCCAGTGCCACATATCGGGAGAATGACACTATCCAGTGCCACATATCGGGAGAATGACACTATCCAGTGCCACATATCGGGTGCAGGAGCGTCAACTATGCCACATCACGACGCTTGACAGTAAAAGTGGAAGATCATGATGTTTGTGATCATAAAGACTTTTTTTTCCTGAACGTAATGGGTTTTCTTCAATCCTGTTTGTTATAAGACATTTTTATTTGTTTTCTTTTCGGTAATCATATTCTTTTTATTTAGAGATATGTCAACGCTCTCAATACTTACCATATGTTACGTATTAGTTGTTCATTCTTCTGCAGTTTATAACAATTAACGGCATATGTAAGATTTAATCATTCTTTCAGAAACTAGACGGTCCATTTGATTGTAAACGGTGTGTAAATTACTTTGCGTGTTCTGTTGATACATCGCGTGATCATTATTTGATTCTGCCTCCACTACGGCATATTTTTTTTCCAGAAATTTTCTTTAGAAAAGTTGTGAAAGTACCTGTTCAAATTAAATTATCCTGTCAAAATGCAATTGTAATTGCTTGTTCAGATTTACGGATGTCTCTAAAACAATTTTAAATCATGCGAACATTTTTCCTTGCTGAGATACATAAATGTATACGTAAATACCTTTTTAGATATACTAGCATCCATCCATCCATCATGTGTCTTGCCGATAAGCGTGGGCGGTCATGTTCTGCCATCTCACTCGATCACCAGAGTCGTGGATCAGCTCCGTGTTCCTGTCTGGACCATGTTACATGGCCAAGCCATCCAGGTATTTACCTCTCGGTCTTCCCCTTGGTCTCTTCCCTTCAATCTTGCTAGTTGTCACCAAGTTCTCCAAGTCATTTCTTCACATAACATGCCCAAAACATTTTGACTGTCTACGTCTAATGACTCTAATCAGTTTACGATCTTCATGTGTTTCTTGAAGGACTTGTTCATTTGCTTTCTGCCTGTCTATGGTACTCTTTGCATTGTCCTCAGAAACCACATTTCCACAGCCATCAGCTGTTTTTCAGCTAGGTAGTTATTAGTTAGTTAGTCGAGGTTCTAACTTCACGGCAACGTGTCGTCCCTATTACATTATGCTCCATTCCTGTGCCAGTGAATATCACACAAAATGCTTCCCACTGTTCAATGTGAAAAGTGAAATAGACAGGAGTCTCGGCAATCCAATAGACCGCACAGGTACACTGTGAATAATGCCGCCGCAAGAATGCCAACACAAAATTAATCCACGAAAACCACAGTTCATCGTCGATGGACTCGGCAGTCACCAGAAATACCTAATTGACCCGGGTTTTCTCACATGGCTCGGCCCTTTACCGTAGGGCGACCCGCCGAAAGCGTCGCACAAAGCACGAACTCCGCAGCTTCAGCGCCGATTCCCAGGAGTCTCCTGAAAAATGCACTGGTGAACCGAAAAGGCAAATCATTCAATTCAGCAGCAGCTGGTAGCCATTGTTCCGAACATCCAGGTCACTGTACAGGACAGATGTAAAAGCATTCCACGCGAATTTCACAGCTCAAAGTATCGCCCACGCACTCACTCAGTAGCAGGACGATGGAACCATAAAGTTCCATAATGTTTTTCAGCTTGACTGCTCATTGTCCACGCTTTTCACATCCATAAAAAGTACACGATCTATATAGCACTTTCACACATTTTTTCTCGTTTCAATTGATATCTTTTTATTGGTCAGTATGTTTTTCATCTTGCAAAAGGCCACCTTCGCAATGGCAATTCTTGTTCTAATCTCCTCAAGGCATCTTCCATCAGATGTTATAACTGTGCCGAGATAACTGTATCGATTCACTTGCTTAATAATATGCCCATTTACTCGTATATCACATTGTGGTATTTCCTTCTTCCCAGTAACGACGATATTTTGTGTCTTCTTAATATTCTAACCTTAGTTGTTCACTGTGTGCAACAACCGCATCTACTAAATTGTGCAGGTCCTGTTCATTGTCTGCAATCAAGACTGTATCATCTGCATATCTAATGTTATTGATGTATCTTCCTCCAATGTTGTTTCCTTCCATATCTTCTATATTTCTGAAAATATTTTCACTGTACAGGGAAAAACGATCTGGAGACACAACACGTCCCTGTCTCACACCTCTTTTAATAGGCTGATATTCTTCTTCTGCGTTCATCCTGAGTTTTTTTTTTTTTCGGACGTGATTGCGTTGTGCCTGTTTACAGCAGAGCTGCGTTCTTACGCCGTTAGGCCGACACACCCGACTTCTGCGGGCATTTGTTGACCGGGTTAACCTTCCCGGGGAGGCTGATATTGATCTACATCGTTATCAATTCTTATGGCAGCTTGTTGTTTCCAATATATGTTTTTTACAAGTATAAGGTCTTTTCCATCAATTTGTAGATCTTCAAGCATCCTTATCGTCGACTTTCTTCCTGTTTTCTTTGTTTATTGTCAACTTTCTTGCTATTGTTGTCTTTTAAATGTATTCTCAGGGTAGTAAATGTACGTATTATTTTTCTTCTTTCTCCTTTTGTCCTACGTGTTTTGCCTTGAACCGTCCCAGGGAGAAGGTGGATGTTATTTTCTGTTGTTCGTTTGATTTGTTGCTTGTGCTAATCTCATATTTGATTTCTTCAATGTAAATTTTATGCTCTAGTCCCATTCTAGCTAAATGTCCCAGTTATTTCTTTGATGTTCTGTAAAGTCAGTAATCAATTGCATATCTACACTTGATATTAGTTTCTAATGTGTCTAATTTTATTTTTAGCTGCCATTTTTATGCATCTTATCTGACCTACTGTAATAACTGCACATGAGAGTAATCAGTAATGCAAGTAAAGGAATCTAACCGTCTGAAATGAACAATATTAATCATGGAATAGCAACATGATATAAAATGCAGAATTATATATATATATATATATATATATATATATATATATATATATATATATATATATATATATATATATATATATATTGTGTGTGTGTTTGTGTGTATGTGTTTGTTTTTGTGGTATGCGCGTGCGTGAGTGCATGTGTGTATTTACTGCCCTTGCTTGCCAAGACAGTGGCCAGTGCCCAATCCCCAGCAGAGACAGGATTATGTTTCTCTATAAAGACCGTTCTGGCATCATAATAATGGATGCCAGCCAATTTTCAGAATTATCATGATTTGTCCGGGAAGGAGAGGCTAAGAAGAAGAAAGCTGGCCACACAACCTTATGTGTCGCGGCCTAGAATATTGCACACCGCAATTTTATTGAAGAATGTTGAGAATACCTTATTTAGCCAAGATACTAATCTAAATTATTTGAAAATGGTTAAGATTCACAGAAAACCTATCACAAATATCAGAAAAAGGCAGTCGACATTTTGGCAACATTATGAGAACAGAAAAACTGGCACATGTGAAAACTACAAAGGATTTTAATAAAAGAGAAAGATGAAAGCAGCGATACAAGATTCTTGACAGCCCTTCTCGTGGCATGGGCAGATATCGGCACCAGAATTGATACATTCCGTTGGAAATCGGGAGGTGTGCAGAATCATGATCGTCCTCACCAGTCGGCAAGGCACTTGATGATGATATATCTTATTAATTCACGTTAACCGGTGTTCTTCGTGGATTTGGTTAAATGTTAGAACATTTTTTTGGTAGTCATGTTTTTCATGCATCATTTAAAAAAACAAAATCAAGGTTCATTGCAGACAGTTCTCTATTTGTTTAAAGAATATAAAGTGTGCCGTGTCGTTTAACGTTTATAACCTGATCACCATATCAAACTGGTGATGTGGTAATTAAGTAAATATATAAAGAACACTTTGACACGCTTTAACGTGCTTTGGGTAGATGGTGATAGACTCATATCTTTACAGATCAATCGGTACTCGATGGGTGATGTTTTCAGGATCCCAACGGCCGTCTTTACTTCTCAAGACATATACTGGCACTCGTTATAGACTAGCTCGACCTGGGGGCCCAGGTCATTAAAGAAATATCCTCATTGCGGGTTCGAAGTCATGACTACTGGGCCAGAAAATAGCTCCTACACCACCACAACTCCTCGATGATATGCTGAATTATGCCACTATGTTCTTAGAACTGTAAAAGCTGTACCAAAAAGATAGCACGACTCTGTTTCAATAAGAACCTAACTTACTTACAACTCATTCATTAAGTACCTAACATAATTTGAGGAGCGGCTGGCCGAGTGGTTAGTACGCCGGACTCTCCTTCGGGAGACCCGGGTTCGATCCCTCGCTAAGGTGTGGGCTTTTTTTCTGTCGGGGGCAAAAAGAAAATCCTAACCTGCACAGTTCGCGGCGACTGCACTAGCCAGGCGGCCTTAATTCATCGGGCTCAAAGACCCCTCTGCCATACACTGCAAGTTACTATATCGGCAGTAAATGACAGTAAATGACAGTAAATGACAGTTATTCATTAAGAACCTAACATAGTTATAACACATTCATTAAGAACCTCGCATGGTTGTAACATATTCATTAAGAACCTAACATGGTTACAACACATTCATTAAGAACCTCACATGGTTACAACACATTCATTAAGACCCTAATAAAAACAATACGGCAACTCTTTGATGATATGGGGAATCATGTAATTATGTTCTTAGAACTGTTAACACATTCCCAAAAAGAAATGGCATGAGATTGTTTCATTAAGAACCTAACATCGTTACAATACATATATTCATTAAGAACCTAACTTAGTTACAGTAAATACATTCATTTAGAACCTAACATAGTTAGAATACATTTATTAAGAACCTAACATAGTTACAATACATTCATTAAGAACTCAACATAACTACAATACATTCAATAAGAATCTAACATATTACAATACATTCGTTAAGAACCTAACATAACAACAGTACGGCAACTCTGTGATGGCATAGGGAATCATGTAATTATGTTCTTAGACTGTTAACATTTTCTCTCCCCCACGCCTCCCCCCTAACAAACAAAATGGCATGACAGTGTTTTCTTAACACAGTGCCAAACAAAAAGCAGGTTTTGACCAAACAAAAATGGATGGCTGAAAATGAGAAGTCGAGATGTGTCTCAGTTATGACTTAAAGTTGTTAATATGGTAGTTGTATTATATATCAAATTAAAGAGAAACTACTGTATTAATATTTTAACTATATTTTGATTTATAAACCCATGACAGTTTGAATAAGATGATTTATTATCCCATGGCACGTAATCTGCTAAGAACCCAACATAGTCCTACTCAGAGAGCCCTTATGCTGTTTGCACGGATAATTTTAACTTGACTTCTGCAGATAATCTAGAGCTAACTTTTCCCCCACAAAAGATTGGACTTCGCAGGCCCACGCTAGAGCTTGTTAAGACGAGAACTCTTGCTTAGCAAATTGCAAAGCACGTTTAGAAGATATTAAAGTTCTTCGTTGCCTGGTTACCGGGAGCCTGTGAGGACATCGGGGGTTACAACGGAACTGATCTGGCCGCATCAGGTCAGTAGAGGGAAGACGCCACTGAAATAACTAACAAGAACGTTATCTTGCAAGTGAAAGCTAACAATGATTGACAGCAACCGTGTTGACCCAACAAATGTGTGGCAATGGAGGAAAACGTGTAGCATACTTAATGACACAAACTGTGCTTGTTTAAAGTCTGGTTTTCCTGTGTCCCATTTGCAACTGTCAAAGGGAATATCTCACAAAGCATGCATATCGCTTACAAATATAATAGACAGATGGAATAAGGGATATACAAGGGTAATGTAAGAAATGTATAGACAGCTGATGTATCTTTAACTCTTAGAGGGCGTTAGGGCTTAGTGTGGGTTTTTCTCTCTGGGTTGTAATGTATTGTTACATATTGAGGGTTGATTATTTCCGTGGTTTTCAAAACTATATTGTTATTATAAGCATTAATAAATAGGCTATTTTAAAGTTATGTTCAGGATAAAACGAAAAGATTCAGTAGAAGGTATCGCATCATGACATCGTAGAAATATTTGTCCAATATTTTGATGTCCCAACCTTTAAGTACTCAGTGTGTAAGGGAAAACTTGGCCGAGCATTCAGGCCTACAGAGTGTTATAGCGCTATCAAATCACAGATCCATAGCATGCTGAAAATTAATTGCACAGCCAAAATAAGCAATCTGGACATTTTGAGGGAAGCTAAGTCGCAAAGACAACTTATCACAAGCATCAGTAAGAGGTAGCCTAGTTTTTTGCGCACGTTATGAGAAGACAAAAACTGGAACATACCGTGACAACCATAAACATTTGCGAAAAGAGAGATAGAGGAAGACAGAGCGAGAATATTCTTGACCATCTTGTGTCATGGCACGGAATTGATCGATGCCATCGGAGATCGCAATTTGTGGAGAGACATGATCGCCCACGCCACGCGGCGAGGCACTAGATGATGATGATGATGATGATGATGATGATGATGATGATGATGATGATGATGATGATGATGATGATGATGATGATGATGATGATGATGATGATGATGATGATGATGATGATGATGATGATGATGATGATGATAGTAGGAGACTACTTCTGGACAAATTAAAATACATGTTTTCTTCCATCTATACTTCTTCTTTTCGTAATATATGTATGTATATAAAGCAGGCCGGGCTCTCTGGCCGAGGGGTTACAACACTTTCTCCGTAATCCCGTTTATCACGCAGAGTCTCGTAGCAGGGCGAGAGCTGGGAGCGGTTCGACCCCCGCTGGTGACTTGCGGGATAAATGAGCCGGCCGCTCAGAAAGCAATGGCAAACTACTGAGCGTAATCTTGCCAAGAAATCAACATACAGCTGAAATATGCTGATGTTGACAGCGATGTCCTGTAAAGGATATGCAAAACATATAAAGCAGACTTGCGGGTTTCACATATGTAACCCATCATGTTGTACTGTAACCGATATAAATATACTGACTTAAAAGTCAGTCTTTCTAGTTTACAGCTTCGTAAAATTAATTTTTACCCCTCTATATTTGAGTCAATTGTTACATTAACCCTCTCTATATTTGAGTCAGTTGTTACATTAACCCTCTCTATATATGAGTCAGTTGTTACATTAATCCTCCTTATATTTGAGTCACTTGGAATCAACGACTGGCAAGAGAAGGTCCACCAGAGAGACGAATGGAGACAGATTGTATCTGCAGCAAAGAACCTCAATGGCTCGGAACGCTGAAGAAGAAAAAGATATTTGAGTCAGTTGTTACATTAACTTTCTCTATATTTGAGTCAGTTGTTACATTAACCTTCTCTATATTTGAGTCAGTTGTTACATTAAACCTCTCTATATTTGAGTCAGTTGTTACATTAACCCTCTCTATATTTGAGTCAGTTGTTACATTACCCTCTCTATATATGAGTCAGTTGGTACATTAACCCTCTCTATTTTTGAGTCAGTTGTTACATTAACCTTCTCTTTATTTGAGTCAGTTGTTACATTAACCCTCTCTATGTTTGAGTCAGTTGTTACATTAACCTTCTCTATATTTAAGTCAGTTACATTAACCTTCTCTATGTTTGAGTCAGTTGTTACATTAACCTTCTCTATATTTGAGTGAGTTGTTACATTAACCCTGTCTACGTTTGAGTCAATTGTTACATTAACACTCTCTATATTTGAGTGAGTTGTTACATTAATCCTCTCTATATATGAGACAGTTGTTACATTAACCCTCTCTATATATGAGACAGTTGTTACATTAACCCTCTCTATATATGAGCCAGTTACATTATCTCTCTCTATATTTGAGTCAATTGTTACATTAACGAGGGGCATCTGGTCAAGGGGTTAGAGCTCTGTGCTCCAATTCGGGACACCCGGTATCCAATCTCCAGTAAGATAATGGAGTTTTCTTTTTTAATGTCGGTGAAAAAAAGGCATAAAACCCTAACCTGCACAGTTCGCGACGACTGCACAAGCCGGGCGGCCTTAATTCCCCCGGCTCAAGACCCCCTCTTTTCTACATCTCCAGGTACTACAAGCAGTAATGACAATTATTACATTAACCCAGTGCCATTTATAGCTTAACTAATGTTTTCCCCAGACACGTGTTACTTAGACACACTCTGTCTCAGTTTTTCTGTAAATATTTCCCTTTAACAGATAAACAAGATTCCGATTTTATTCATAAGAAATAAATGCACATGTATTGATCGGGACACATAGTAAGGAAAGGAAAGAAGTAGAGCTCTGAGGCCACATCAGACAATGTACAAATTGAAAGATATAGTCACATCGGGATTCGAACCTGGTGTTTCCAAAGAAAGGCGATGCTCCGCAAAAGTAACCTGTGTATTTCGACGGACCTCCAACAATGCTGTATCGATGATATCAAGGGTTGCAGTAAATGTTAATACTGCCTTTAACCAGAGCTATCTATTTTCACTTGAAATATAAATTTGTAGATCTTTGTGGCTGTTAGATTTATGTAGAACGTCGGATAAGTTTCGGCAATCCCATCTGTCTCAGAAGTTGATGTCATATGGAAAGTGGGAAATTTGTCGGTATTCCCATTTGGCTCAGAAATTAGTTTCATGTAGAAAGTGAGAAATATTTCGGTATTCCCCTCAGGCTCAGAAGTTGGTGTCATATAGAAAGTGGGAAATCTTTCGGTATTCTCATATGGCTTAGGAGTTGGTGTCATGTAGCAAGTCGGAAGTCTTTCAGTATTCTCATCTGGCTTAGAAGTATATGTCATTGAAAGTAGGAAAGGATTAGGATTTCCCATCTGGCTCAGAAGTTGGTAACGAAAATAGGTCCGACTCCTGTGGATCTAATGCTGAAAACGAAAGAACACAAAAATAGTGTGTCTAGATTGACACAATGAGAGCTACAAATATACTAATATAATTTGTAAAAACGATATTAGATAAATGTTTTTTATAAACGAAGCAAAATAAAAGTATATTTATTTAGAAAAGTGAAATATTACAATCCCAAGAAAGAAATCCACAAGTCTCAACGGAATTATATGAACGGAACCGTAAGCTGAGGAAACGGTTCATAAGTTACACAGTACACCCCTAGCATAAGGCTTGGCACTTTTACAGTCAATATTACATTCTAGTTGACTTGAGTTGGGTCGAGCTAAGAACCGACATCACTGCACTCAGGACATTCCCACACGCGCTCCGTCCCCTCGTTCAACAGCCAGTGAAGAGTCGTATTGCTAATCGTTCTCACCGCTGTCTGATTGACAGTTCTCCTGGTCTTCCCTCTCAATTCTGAGATTCGTCTAGAACCCCTGCCGACCCCACGCCATATCGTTCTCTCCAAATACGGATTATCAGTCTGTTTATTGCATTCTAATGATGTTATAAGTCCACTGAACACTTGGCTAGTGAGATTGGCCTGCTAGCCTTCTCGGACATACAATGCAAAGTGAACAAATTGAACATAACTCTGTAGTTTGAATTCGTAAAGAATTGGCCGTGAAACCACGCCTTGACAAACTCTTAGAAGAAAATTGACCCACAGTTAGAATCCGTTAAGCTGGATGGAATCTGTCTTGGAGAAGCAAACATTATACTAAACAAATGTACGCCTAAGTCGAGATAACTTGTAAGTAGAAAGGTTCATAACTAGATACATGCCTAGAGTAGAAATAATGTATTGAGCTTTCAATGATGTAAAAAGTAAAGCTAATTAACTTAACATATACTGTTAGAACTAACGACGACAGCCTGAAACAGGCTAATGAAACTATAACACTATATACAACAATAAGAAAGAGACAAACAGCTTTCTTTGGTCATGTAATGAGAAGAGAGACACTGAAGAACATCGTGACAACTGGAAAGATTGAGGGGAAGAGAGGCAGAGGCAGACCAAGAGAAATGATGCTGGATGGATTGAGACGGTGGCACGGAGGAATATCAGCAGCAGGGTTGATCCAGAAAACCAAAGACCGAGATCTGTGGAGAGCCATGAACGCCTACGCAAGCTGACAGGGCACTTGATGTTGATGATGATGATGATGATATATTGTTAGTTTGCACTACAGTCTTGTAACTAAATTAATCAGAATTTGTCAGTTTCTAAAGCCATCTAGCTAATTTCACACTTTCTATTAAAATAAAATAAAGAAAATTTTTTTTTAAATGGAAGCGAAGTGATAACGGAATTAGTTATTGTTCTTTTTACAAAGACTGTTTCTTTCGTGCAGTATTTCAACTCAAATCACACTCTTTGATCAGTGGAATTAATTCCGCAACAGTTATTAATTTCTTTTGCTTTGTCCTTATTGTCTTCAGTAATTTCATTAATGGTTTTATTCTAGAGTTCTTTCATCTGAGCGCTTTTATCTACGTTTGTACTGTTTTCTTAATGACATATGTGACGTTGTCCTTATTGGCATGGAATCAACGTTTCTAGAATAATGAAATGAAAATCGCATATAACGTTTGGACATTCCGTTTTGTCGGTTACACTCCAATTAGATTCACGATATGGAATATTGGTCCTCACCATAGCTATGAATTTGAAATTGTTACCATTTTAGACAAGTCGTCCTGCATCGTCTAAGGACATATGCAAATAACGGTCGTATCTTTCTCTATGTTTTGTTTCTTAATTTGCGTTTGTATAATGTTTTCCCGCGTAATAACAGCTGCCCGTATGATTGTCTCTTCACTGCGACAGTTGACAAGTCTGAAACTCTTTGATCACTTTTCAATTAAACCACGTGATAGCATTGTGTACACTGCACTTGCTTGCCAGTATAAAAGTGAGGGTCGAATTCCCAGTGGACGAAAGATATTTTCTGGTCGCATAGGTTCTGAGATACACGGAGAATCGTTACGGTTATTTCAGGGATTTCCTTAGAAAAGAGACGAAACAAGAACAAAAGCTGGTCTCATCACCTCATTATGTCACGACTTATAACACAGAAGAACATATTGCACACACGCACACAAAAAAACGTTGACATCACAATTATTAACTTAATTTATTTCTTCTTTTGCCTTTGGAGTATAGACCCACAGCCACGCATGTCAAGCTCTTTATAGGTTAGTTTGTGGTTGGCTGGACGTTAGCTGATTTTCATCTTCAGTGACAGATAGCGAATCTTAGACCAAGCCTTTTTTGTCGCCTTTTACGACATGCACAAAAGGTCTACGTTGTATTATACGGGTGATTTTTACATAATAAGTAGCATATGTATATGTATATGTATATGTGTCTAAGCTCTTTTTTGTTTGTTTCATTTTAAAATAGTATAAATGTTAACTCTGCTTCTCCGCCAGGTCTGCGGTGAAGGGGTTACTGACTAAATTCATAATCACCTATACCGCATTTGAAACACAGCTGCCGACGGTTTGGCAGCAGACCGCATTGCGTTGGTTTTTATATAATAGTATGAGTGCCGGTTGTTCAGAAAGCAATGGCAACCTACTAAACATATACTTTCTTCATCATTTCATTAAGCAATTTCCCAGAATTTTCACTCATGTAAAAGAAAAGATCGTAAATATGACTTTTGATTAAACGAGTCTCCGAAGGTGTGATATTTCTATTTGTAATATTTTTACTCATTCATGTAAGGCAGCCACTGGTATGGGGATTGTTTTATTAATCTATAAATAGTACGTGATTAATACGTACTGCAAACACATCAACACTTCAGATAATACCATAATTGCATATGGTGAGCGGTTAGCGCTCTTGATTGGCTAAACTGTTCTGGATTCAATCCCCGGCAAGCATGCAAGGACGTTGGGACACAGACTTACGCGGAGCTGAAGAGAGTTGCTGAGAACACGAGAAAGTGGAGGGATATGATCAGACGCTTCAACACCAACCAACCTTTAGACCAACAAACAAGGTTTAAAAGTCAAGAGGATTGACTTCACTCCACCGGAGTTTATTCCATATGGCTCGGTCTCATTCCGATGGACTCCCTGCTAAAAGCGACGCACAAAGCACGATCTCCGTCGATCCAGGACGACCCCTAGGAGTCTCCGAGAAAATTTCACTCGTGAACTAAACGACGTCGACTGAAATCGAACCTACAACCTTCAGAGTGCGAAGCAGATAGCGTAACTACTTCGCTACGGAAACTTCCTCTCTATAGACTGAATGAGCTGATGCATGAATGAATGCTCGACTCTGACGCTACCTAAGTACAGTACCTTTTTGCACACCTTATTCGCATTGGGCATATGGTTCTTATAGACCAGCCGCCACTCAATGGGTGACATGGTCAGGATTACGTCTGATGCCTTTACTTCCCATGACATTTCCAGTTACCATTTTAGGATGGGTCGACAGGGGAGACAAACTCAATTATTAAAATTCGAATCCGCTCCGATGCGAATCCATAACTTATAACCACAGGGCCGGCAGACGAGGGTCTAGCTACTAGGTAACTGTGACTTCCCTGAAGCTATGTAGCGAATTCAGCTCCAGGGTTGTCAGACACTATACCATGCTGATGTAATAAACACTAGACTAGCATGACTCAATCACAGTACTATTAAGATCAGACGTTCACTATGTTCGTGCAACGCTCCATATTAAAGCTGAAACAAAATATCAAAAACTGTCCAAAATGCTGATTGCGAATAGTGATTGCTGTCTTGCAGACATCACGTTCTGGCGATTGAATACAGATTGCTACTAAACCATTACTCTAAAATATTTACAGAAAAGTCCTAGACATGGAAAGGTTGCTGTATTGATTAAGGACGATAGTGTATTAGTTGGTGACCACATTCAAGAGTGATATATGCTATTTTGAGAAATTATATGGACTTTTCCTCTTCTTTGATGTCTTCTCCCCCTCTTGTAATCCTCCTCTACCTTCTGCTCCGCCTTCTCTTCATTGTCCTTCTTCATGTTTCCTCCTCCTTCTTCTTATTCTATTTCTTCTTATTATTATATGTCTTCTTCTTCTTCTTCTTCTTCTTCTTCTTCTTCTTCTTCTTCTTCTTCTTCTTCTTCTTCTTCTTCTTCTTCTTCTTCTTCTTCTTCTTCTTCTTCTTCTTCTTCTTCGTTCCCCTCTATAAATCATTACTATGAACTCGTATTCTTCTTCGTTATCGCCTCCTCTTTCTCGTCCGAGTTCACCTACTCCTCCTCTTCGACGTCCTTTTTCTCCTTATTCTTCCCTTTTTATCATCCTCCGCTTCATTCTTCTTCTTCTTCTTCTTCTTCTTCTTCTTCTTCTTCTTCTTCTTCTTCTTCTTCTTCTTCTTCTTCTTCTTCTTCTTATTATTATTATTATTATTATTATTATTATTATTATTATTTAGTAACTAGTGATATATCAATTACAGTCCGAAATATGCAGTGAAAAGTGACATATTACCTACCAGACTATTGTGTTCTCTTTAGCCTCCACAACTCTCCCCCACATTATTTCATAAAAGATCACACAACTATTTCATCACTCTGTGTGATGAATTCAGTCCATTAAATATAGACCATGAAAGAAATTGCTAGTGAAACTCTGCATCTCTATAAACACTTCAAGTGAACTTTCCCCGCTGACTCCCATGACTCATGGCATTAGCCTCCTCTTCAGTCTGTATGACATGTGTCTTAACGAGACTGCGGCTTGTCTGAATATCAGTGTTTCAGTCAGAGTTGTTATTGTTCGTTTCTGAATACCTTCGGCCCGGCGCATTTGCTGTCATCCCCTTTTTCGTTTTTTTTTTTTTTTAGAGTTCCAAGCACAACAACGTGGAGCATCTCCTAGGATTGGGTCTTTTTATTTATTTATTTTTGGCGCTCGTTTGCTTTGAACTCAAGCATAGTCCATACACACTATTTATAGCAGTGATGGACTGAATTTTGCGTGTGGATTAGCTTTCCCTATTAACAGTATCCCTCTTCATCAGGTGAACCCACTCCAACTTTAGAGGTACTTGTAATTTACGTCCCCAAGTCAAGGACGACAGGTCAACATTTTAGTCCAGCTGTCCGGAGTAGGGGTTGAACCACTTACTACTTATATATATATATATATATATATATATATATATATATATATATATATATATATATATATATATATATATATATATATATATATATACGCACACGAAAACTCACACAGGCGCAGCAGAAGCGTGTCAAAATTTATTTATCTTACCTTTCTGATAATACATATATTAGAAACATGTGTTCAGTTTGTAAATTTATCCAGAAAGAATAAAAATGGGGGGGGGGGGGGGGGGGAGGGAATAGCGACAATAATTGCATTTCTTAGACACAACTAATCTTCTTCTACTTCCGCGTTATATACATATATGATTCAGAAGGACGATATATCGCCATACTAAGATCGTTTTGTTATTTGTTTCGTTTTGAGGTGTCTTCTGCAATTTTAATGTTCAGTCAACGGAAATTACATTATAATACTTATTCATTTAAGTGTATACCGTGTTTGATTCAAACTTACTTGTTGTTTGGCACTGAATCAGTTAATTTATTTGCTGGTGTTGTGTCATAGATTCTTAATAATGTTTAACCTCCGCATTGCTATTGCCAGTCTACGACTGGCTTCTTTCAAAGTCCCGAATGTTAACTATGGTACTGCGAAAGTAATTGTTTGTGACATTTTACATTTCCTTATTGTTTAATTGTAATGTTTGCTGGACATGAAGTTTTATCTTGCGACATTATTGTTGATGTTAAGTTCCAAAGAATATATAAATAGTACACCTGTTCTTGTTCTAGTTTGCTAAATTTTAGTTTCATAAGGTTTATCTAGGGTCATTTTAATTACCTCTAAAAGTGCTCCAGTCACCTCGCATAGATGATCTTCAAGGAGATCTCTATATAGTGCATGAGCTCCGCAGCACTGACGACGATTCAAACGTATGAATAACAGAATCCTTTAAATAATTAGCTTGGTCAGAAGTTGATTAGGCCTATTCCTTTTTAGCGTGTACAAAGGCCACGCAGGTTTATCTATTTTCTCGCGCTGATCCGAGAAGCCAAGACGTCTCCCAGGAATGGAGTGGGGGAGAATATAATGTTTTGTAAATTTTGCTTTGCAATTCTCTAGAGGTGGTATTCATTGTCACGCACTCGATCAATTAGAACCCGTCACATCAGTAGTCGGTTAACACAATTCTCAGACAGTGTAGATACAGCTGATAAAGTAAAGTCACCCTGAGGCAGACATGACTAGGTAAACACATGAAAAGATTACGCCGACGAAGTACTAATGTAGACCATCCACGGCTACAAACGTGGTGAAGTCAAAAATATGTATACATACATCTGTATTGTTTCCATGTAAATTATAATTATAGAGGTGACACAGAAAACATACACAGACGTACTCAAAAGCGAATGAACACGAAATTTGACTGGAAAATATTGATAAAAGAAAGACGCAAAC
>JACEFZ010025056.1:717500-742500 GCA_014155875.1 Cepaea nemoralis | reverse complement strand
TCATGTTATTCTGACAGATTTACTAGCCCGTAAAATGGAGAGCCACTTAGCCAGCACTTTGGGATGTGTCCATCTAGTTGAAATCAGTGTTATAAATACAACTTATTAACTTTCCTGACTCCCTTCCTCATTGCTTACCATATATCAATATCTAATTTTGCTTTCTCAGGTTAAATTGTCCCAACACGCTTTTAACCTCAGCACACCCTTGCTGCACACGGAGTTTGCGCTATTCCCCGTTAACATTTTTATTTATATTTTTCTACCTTTATATTCCTGTGCGGTTTTATTTATTATGTATTTTTTTTTCTGTAGAGATCGAAACACTGGATTTGTTGGATTGTTGTTTAGTTTATTTATACATATTTGTTATATATAATAATTATTATTATTTTATAAATATCATTATTCACCCCCGTCCCTCAATATTATTTCTGGTTACCTGGACAAAAGTGGTTGTAAGGTATGTACACTGTGTCTGGTTTTTGTTGTCTTTCATTCTAGCTGGAACCTCACATACATATTTGTCTTATTTTATAGTGTCATACCCTGTGCTGCCGGTCTCTCTGGTCTAGAGGTTACACGACGTTCTCCGTATTCTCGTATACTCTCTTAAGTAACGTGACGTTGCGCGAGAATTGGTAGTGGTTCTTTCCGCGTAGGTAACTTACGGGGTATTTGAGCCGGTCGCTCAGAAAGCAATGGCAAACTCTAAGAAATCAACAATCAGCTGAAAGATGCTGATGTAGACAGCGATGCCCTGTAAATGTCCCCTGGATATGCGAAAAAAAAAACCCTGTGCTATAGTGGTGATTTCCCATATATATATATATATATATATATATATATATATATATATATATATATATATATATATATATATGTACACACACACGCATTACATTGGCACCTTGTCGTCTTGACAGACGATAGTTTGTTCCATTGTGCTATAAAAAAGAAATAATAACTACAAAATATGGCGGTAGCGAATGTGACTGATCAGACCAATTCGCGCCGTAGATTTTCGTCCACGGTGGATTCATGTGAATACATCGTAATTTTCACCGTCATGCACTATCTTATGTCTCACGTGTTCAGTGTGTGACTTATCTGCAATCATTTTCACTTTTGTCTTTATTCCATTTCTGTTATTTGCCCTCCATGCAACACGTTCAGCTGCGACTTGCTCCCAGTGTGCATTATCAATGCCTGTATCAATCATGTCCCGCTTCCACACATCTTTGTATCATAGTAGAGGCCGACCCTGAGATCTCCTACCCGTCTGTAATTCACCAAAAATAATGTTCCTTTGGTATTCTACCATCATCCATTATCCATCCTCCTGACGTGTTCTATCCATCAAAGTCTACGAAGACTGAACATGGAACACAACTTGATCTTTCCAATATTTCAGTGTGATGTTGTCTTGCCACTTAATACCAAGTATTCTTCGCAGACACCGCATATGAAAGCTGTTTACACGTGTCTCTTGGTATGAATAAATTGACCAGGCTTTACTGCCATAAATATATATGCATTTATATAAACCCACGTCTATCTGCTACGGATCGTGTGAAGTATTAGGACATCATAATTTTGTAGGTTTGAATTAACGAATAAATAGATGCCCAGTATTTCCCTCACTTTGCTGACAAACAGCGTATATAAGGCTCACAGATCAGCCAATGTATCAGAGGTTTAAAGGTCCTGACTAAAGCGAAATAACTTTGTAAAATCTTCTAAACCAAAGGTCAGGACAGACCCAATACTCAATATAACAAAATCCAAACTAATTAAAAATGGTACCTGTTCACCAGCCTGGAGACAACAGCACCTGTCGAAGATGATAGAAAATATTGCTAGTATTAAGAAACAAAAACCCTCGTAATGAACTAGAAAGAAGACAAATAACCATCACCTACACAGACGGACATTACCCAAGTAATACTTGGACCCATGCATATACAGCGGATCAACAACAAACAACACAACCGAAAAAAGGTGGTTGAGGGATTCTCCTAAATAAAATACTGGAGCAAAGAAAGCAGTATATGGAAAGTTTACAAATAATTTCAGAGCAGAGGCAGAAGACTTGAAAACTGCAGCTGAAATGTTCATCTCATCTCATCCCCTCTCATCTTATTCCTCTTGTACCTTGCGGTGTCGAGGTGAAGTATAGCTAAAATTTTGACAGAGAAAAATATGCGGTGTCGAGGTGAAGTATAACTAATATGTTGACAGAGAAAAATAAAGATAAACAAAGTGCTCTCATTGCATATGCGAAGTCTGTTGTTTCAATACTGAAGAGCACGATCAGTGCGTAACTAGCTGACCTTCAGAACTGTGAAGCGGTTGAAATCATCAAAGACCTCCACTTTCAGTGTGTACCCCGTACTCGCCAACCTCAAGTTTGTTCCACCTGTTTGGACAACTCAAAGTGTCATTTGGATTAAAGACTGTTCGGTCCGATGCAGGTGGTGCATGAGAGCTTACACGCGCGACCAAGAGAATTTTGTCTGCAGGAATCCAAATACTTTATCGCATTGAACACAGTGGTGACTACATCAAAAAAAAATGATGCGATTATTCTTTACTTTTTCAGAATATTTTCACTAAAAACAAAAACAAAAGGAAAACATTTAAGATTTTCATTTGAATTTCTCTCGTATAACAGGTAAATAACCCTAAGATAGTGTATGTCGAAGGGAACACCTTTACTTTACCTTATATAGTGGTCGGATGGCCTTTGATGTATGTCATCCGCTGTTACTTCAAACATTATTTGATATTTGTTTAACTTGCATGTGGAACATCAGCAACTTTATTATCAAAATATTGTTGGAAATTAGTGTCATGTTTAGACACAACATCAGCATCTTAACGTACTAGTAGCAACTTATTTCTTTAGCTTTAAAAGTGGCTTAAAAGTCAACAGGGTCGACGTCATTGCACCGGGTTTTATTCCCATATGGCTCAGTCTCTTTCCGCAGCGCGGAAAGCGCCACACAAAGCACGAACTCCGTAGCTCCAGCGACGATCCTCAGGAGTCTCAGAAAAAATGCACTTGTGAACCGAAGGACGCGGCTCGGAATCGAACCCACAACTTTCGGAGCCCGAGTCAGACGGCTTGACTACTTCGCCACAAAGACTCCCTAATGTGCTTTAAAATTATTTCTATGGATATGAACTTAGTACTTTAATACGACAGGTGTGTGTACTATTTATGTAAGATCAAATTCGTACTTTTCTAACATCAACGTCGTACTTTTTAAACATCACCATCGTGCTTTTTAACATCAACATAGTATTGCTGTCAACATTGGCATTGAACGTTTCAACATCATTTCAACATCAGAATTGTACTTCACTAACGAGAGCCCCTATAAGCGTAATGGCTAGACAGTCGGACTGACGACCCAGTAGTCATAGGTTCCATCTTCATGCCATTTATATAAATGATCTTCCCTTATATCTTTCGTCGTATGCGATCTATTTGCAGACGACTGCACAATATATACAACGTTATTGATTGTACTGTGCTAGAATCATCCTTACAACAGAAAATAAATAGTGTAGTTAACTGGAGTCATGCAAACCGCATGCAAATTAACATTTCTACAACAAAATCTATGTTAATAGCAACCAGGCAAAGACTTCACACTTTAATCTCGCAGAGAACTCTTCAGCTGCACATTGGTAGCACGCCTGTAGAAAGTGTAACCGAGCACAAGGCACTGGGTCTTATCATTGATCAAAATCTAACCTATAATTCCCATGTTCATGCTGTCCTTAAATAAATAACCCCCTAAAAAAGTATACTAAATTGCCAAAATTAAAAATGTCCTTGACGAAAACACAAGAAAATGATATTATATACTCCCCATATGCAAACACTTATTGAATGCTTGCTTGCTTGCTTGCTTGCTTGCTTGCTTGCTTGTGTTCGTTGGCTTGAGCTCCAACGCGAAGTCCTGTATGTCGGATGAAGGCATCCTGTTGTCCAACATCAGTGTGATGTCATACAGGACCTGAGTTTTTGCGTGAATATCCGTTGTCCCATGTCTGGCTTATGGTGTGCAGACTGGTGGTTCCTCGCCGTACAGGCAGACACTCTCCGACTTCGGAGGAATCGGCGATCCTACTGACTTTAGCCAGGGACCCCGAAGGGACCTGTTGCCCAGGACGCCTAGACGAGGACGCGTCAAATAGGTCTTGGCCAGTATATAACCCGGCCCTGGTGCCTTGGAAACACCTCTGCGTCCTACTTATTGAATAATTCTCCACAATCTTGGGTGGGTGCTCCAAATCAATACCATAATGCCTTTATTCACTCCAGAAAAGGGCAGTGCGTTTAATTAATGGTGAAAAGCTTACCGACAATTCTAATCTACATAAACGTCTTCAGTTACTGCGACTCCACAAACGCCTACTTTTCAGTAAGGCTAAACTAATTCACAAAATCCTGTTTCAAAATGCTCTAAGTTACCCTTGGCTATTGTTAAGATATAACGAAAGACATAGCGAACGACTAAATTTACTTCATGTCCCTAAACCTAGGATAGACTTATATAAAACAAGCTTAGCATACTCTGCCGCTCAATTGTGGAACAATCTTCCATAAGAAATCAAAGACATCATCAATCATCATACGAGACGGAAGTCAATAAGTAAGTCACAAATGGCTGTAGAAAAATAATTAAATATGACAACAACTTGAAACCAGTTTATTATTTATACATACACTGTCCCTTTATTTCTCAACATAGTTTCCACTAACATTTATGCGCGTATGCTATCGTTTTATCAGTCCTCCCAAAGCTGGCTGCATAGAACTGAGTGCTCTATTTTCTAAACCACATTTTAACTTCACATTCAACTTCAGGCGTCATTCGCGAAATGTCTCCCGCCAAGGTTGGTTTTCAATGGACCAAAAAGGTGGAAATCGCTAGGGGCTAAGTCGGGGCTTTAAGGTGGATGTTCCAGAACTTCCCACCTTAGTTGGTTAATTTTCTCTTGAGTTAATTGAGCCGTATGTGGTCTGGCATTGTCATGAAGAAGCAACACTCCTCTAGTCAGCAGTCATTGACATTTTCTTCGAATTGCATCATGAAGCATTGATAGAACTTCACAGTACGATTCAGAATTTACATTGTCTTCCTTTCATCTTCAAATTGGTTAAAAGCACTCTTTGACAATCCCAGAACACTGTCAGCATAACCTTCCCTACTGATGGTGTTACCTTGAATTTTTGGACACAAGTCGAAGAAGGATGTTTCTTTTGCACTGAAGCACGCTTTGATTGATCTGGTAGTGATACACCGCTTTACGGGACAAACATTTGTCAGCATAAACAGGAAGCATTTCCTTATGAATGTATTTTGCAGGCAGTCCTTTTCCCCACAAAAAAAAAAAAAAGCACAACAGCACGTTGCTCTTTGGTTGTACACTCCGTAAGTACAGTAGCATTTTGTTTATGCGTTGCGCATGCGCATGAGATACCTAGCGCAACTTGACGAACGGGAATATAAAGTTCGAGTTGGTCACAAAAGGACACCAGTAGTTAGAAAGGCGCCAAAAGGTTAGGTTTTGGAGGAGCCTCCTCAAATGACCTTGACCTAGGGTGATTTCATCCTCCCCGGTCATGAAGTTTGGGGGGTGTAAGGGGGATTTAGGTCATATTAAGGGCGATAATTCTAAAATTTTTGTTTCTAAGGGGAGATAACTATTGAGTGGGTGTATAAAATTTAATTAATTATTTAAAAAAATAAAAAAAAAATAATAAAAATAAAAAAAAATAAAGACGGGGGCGGGGTGGTGGCGAGGAGGTGGGGGCGTGGGCGAGGCTAGGCGGTTCGGGTTTAAACACTATCATCACAGGGTTACAAATGAAAACCTTCAAAGTAAAGAGGGCAAATTTTTGATTTTAGCGGGTTTTTAGCTTAGTGAAAAATTTGTTGTTGAGGGGTGGGGTAGCGGCTATAGTGATCTATAGAGGGATGTAATGGCCAACACTATCATCACACGGTTACAAATGAAAACCTTAAAAAGGGAAAAAAAAGGGCCGATAATAGTGATTGCAGGAATATAGCTTAGTGAAAACGTTGTAAGGGGTAGGTAATGGTTATTAGTGGTCTGTAGAGGGTCCCGTGGCTTTTTACTATCATCATACGGGGGGACAAATGAAACTTAAAAAGTACAGATAGCCGTATTAAGATTTAGCGGAATAGCTTAGTGAAATTAGTTGATAAGGGTGGTTTTTGTGCTATGTAGATGTTTTTAGTAGCTTATTCACTAACATCACACGTGTTACAAAAGAAACCTTGAAAGCTAAAGATCGTTTATTGAATGGATATGGGTAGTGCCATTCAGTGGTAAGGGGTGGGTACCAGGATTAGTGGTCAAGCAGTGGTCAAGTGTGGAAAATTTTTGGGAAAAAGTGATTGTAATGATATGATGATGATTAAAGGGGGTAAATTAGTGGTCAACAGTGGTCAGGCAGTGGAAATGGTAGTCAAGTGAGGGAAAATTTTTGGGGAAAAGTAGTTGTAAATAAATTTGGGGAAAATTAAAAGGTGACGGGGGTTTTAAAAAAGGGTTTTTTAAAATTAAAGGGGGTAAAAGGGCAAAATTGTGGTCAAGTAGTGGTTTAAGGGGGAGGGAAAAAATTTAAGGGGAAAAAGTGGGTTGTATGGAAAATTAAAAGGGTTTGAATTTTAATTTTAAAGCAGACGCTGGACCGTTATTGTGAACACCGTAGGGAGATATATCATACTCCGACAAGACCACCTCTAATCATCTCAATTATCCAAATCACACGGGGTCGATTATATACGTGTCATTGCTATAGGGTCATGTTATTCTGACAGATTTACTAGCCCGTAAAATGGAGAGCCACTTAGCCAGCACTTTGGGATGTGTCCATCGAGTTGAAATCAGTGTTATAAATACAACTTATTAACTTTCCTGACTCCCCTCCTCATTGCATTACCATATAGCAATATCTAATTTGCTGTCTCAGTTAAATTGTCCCAACACGCTTTTACCTCAGCACACCTTGTGCACACGGAGTTTGCGCTATTCCCCGTTAACATTTTTATTTATATTTTTCTACCTTATATTCCTGTGCGGTTTTATTTATTATGTATTTTTTTTTCTGTAGAGATCGAAACACTGGATTTGTGGATTGTTGTTAGTTTATTTATACATATTTGTTATATATAATAATTATATTATTTTAAAATATCATTATTCACCCGTCCCTCAATATTATTTCTGTTTACCTGGACAAAAGTGGTTGTAAGGTATGTACACTGTGTCTGGTTTTTGTTGTCTTTCATTCTAGCTGGAACCACACATACATATTTGTCTTATTTTATAGTGTCATACCCTGTGCTGCCGGTCTCTCTGGTCTAGAGGTTACACGACGTTCTCCGTAATCTCGTATACTCTCTTAAGTAACGTGACGTTGCGCGAGAATTGGTAGTGGTTCTTTCCGCGTAGGTAACTTACGGGGTATTTGAGCCGGTCGCTCAGAAAGCAATGGCAAACTCTAAGAAATCAACAATCAGCTGAAAGATGCTGATGTAGACAGCGATGCCCTGTAAATGTCCCCTGGATATGCGGGGAAAAAAACCCTGTGCTATAGTGGTGATTTCCCTATATATATATATCCATTGGCACCTTGTCGTCTTGACAGACGATAGTTTGTTCCATTGTGCTATAAAAAAGAAATAATAACTACAAAATATGGCGGTAGCGAATGTGACTGATCAGACCAATTCGCGCCGTAGATTTCGTCCACGGTGGATTCATGTGAATACATCGTAATTTTCACCGTCATGCACTATCTTATGTCTCACGTGTTCAGTGTGTGACTTATCTGCAATCATTTCACTTTTGTCTTTATTCCATTCTGTTATTTGCCCTCCATGCAACACGTTCAGCTGCGACTTGCTCCAGTGTGCATTATCAATGCCTGTATCAATCATGTCCCGCTTCCACACATCTTTGTATCATAGTAGAGGCCGACCCTGAGATCTCCTACCGTCTGTAATTCACCAAAAATAATGTCCCTTTGCGTATTCTACCATCATCCATTATCCATCCTCCTGACGTGTTCTATCCATCAAAGTCTACGAAGACTGAACATGGAACACAACTGATCTTTCCAATATTTCAGTGTGATTGTTGTCTTGCCACTTAATACCAAGTATTCTTCGCAGACACCGCATATGAAAGCTGTTACACGTGTCTCTTGGTATGAATAAATGACCAGGCTTACTGCCATAAATATATATGCATTTATATAAAACCACGTCTATCTGCTACGGATGTGTGAAGTATTAGGACCATCATAATTTGTAGGTTTGAATAACGAATAAATAGATGCCCAGTATTTCCCTCACCTTGCTGAAAACAGCGTATATAAGGCTCACAGATCAGCCAATGTATCAGAGGTTTAAAGGTCCTGACTAAAGCGAAATAACTTTGTAAAATCTTCTAAACCAAAGGTCAGGACAGACCCAATACTCAAATATAACAAAATCCAAACTAATTAAAAATGGTACCTGTTCACCAGCCTGGAGAAACAGCAACCTGTCGAAGATGATAGAAAATATTGCTAGTATTAAGAAACAAAAACCCTCGTAATGAACTAGAAAGAAGAAAATAACCATCACCTACACAGACGGGACATTACCCAAGTTAATACTTGGACCCATGCATATACAGCGGATCAACAACAAACAACACAACCGAAAAAAAGGTGGTTGAGGGATTTCCTAAATAAAATACTGGAGCAAAGAAAGCAGTATATGAAAGTTTACAAATAATTCAGAGCAGAGCAGGAAGACTTGAAAACTGCAGCTGAAATGTTCATCTATTCATCCCCTCTCATCTTATTCCTCTTGTACCTTGCGGTGTCGAGGTGACGTATAGCTAAAATTTTGACAGAGAAAAATATGCGGTGTCGAGTGAAGTATAACTAATATGTTGACAGAGAAAAATAAAAGATAAACAAAAGTGCTCTCATTGCATATGCGAAGTCTGTGTTTCAATACTGAAGAGCACGATCAGTGCGTAACTAGCTGACCTTCAGAACTGTGAAGCGGTTGAAATCATCAAAAGACCTCCACTTTCAGTGTGTACCCCGTACTCGCCAACCTCAAGTTGTTCCACCTGTTGGACAAACTCAAAGTGTCATTTGGATTAAAGACTGTTCGGTCCGATGCAGGTGGTGCATGAGAGCTTACACGCGCGACCAAGAGAATTTTGTCTGCAGGAATCCAAATACTTATCGCATTGAACACAGTGGGACTACACAAACAAAAAAATGATGCGATTATTCTTTACTTTTTCAGAATATTTTCACTAAAAACAAAAACAAAAGGAAACCATTTAAGATTTTCATTTGAAATTTCTCTCGTTTATAACAGGTAAATAACCCTAAGATAGTGTATGTCGAAGGGAACACCTTACTTTACCTTATATAGTGGTCGGATGGCCTTTGATGTATGTCATCCGCTGTTAATTCAACCATTATTGATATTGTTTAACTTGCATGTGGAACATCAGCAAACTTTATTATCAAAATATTGTTGGAAATTAGTGTCATGTTTAGACACAACATCAGCATCTTAACGTACTAGTAGCAACTTATTTCTTTAGCTTTAAAAGTGGCTTAAAGTCAACAGGCGTCTCGACGTCATTGCACCGGGTTTTATTCCCATATGGCTCAGTCTTTTCCGCAGCGCGGAAAGCGCCACACAAAGCACGAACTCGTAGCTCCAGCGACGACCTCAGGCCGTCTCAGAAAAAAAATGCACTTGTGAACCGAAGACGCGGCTCGGAATCGAACCCACAACTTTCGGGAGCGAGTCCGACGGCTTGACTACTTCGCCACAAAGACTCCCTAATGTGCTTTAAAATTATTTCTTTGGATATGAACTTAGTACCTTAATACGACAGGTGTGTGTACTATTTATGTAAGATCAACTTCGTACTTTTCTAACATCAATGTCGTACTTTTAAACATCACCATCGTGCTTTTTAACATCAACATTGTATTGCTGCAACATGGCATGAACGTTTCAACATCATTTCAACATCAGCATTGTACTTCCACTCAACGAGAGCCCCTAAAGCGTAATGGCTAGACAGTGAATGACGAACCAGTAGTTCAAGGTTCCATCTTCATGACATTTATATAAATGATCTTCCCTTATATCTTTCGTCGTCTGCGATCTATTTGCAGACGACTGCACAATATATACAACGTTATTGATTGTAATGTGCTAGAATCATCCTCACAACAGAAAAATAAATAGTGTTAGTTAATGGAGTCATGCAAAACCGCATGCAAATTAACATTTCTACACAAAATCTATGTTAATAGCAACCAGGCAAAGACTTTACACTTTAATCTCGCAGAGAACTCTTCAGCTGCACATTGGTAGCACGCCTGTAGAAAGTATAACCGAGCACAAGGCACTGGGTCTTATCATTGATCAAAATCTAACCTATAATTCCCATGTTCATGCTCTCGTTAAATAAATAACCCTAAAAAAGTATACCAACTTGACAAATTAAAAATGTCCTTGACGAAAACACAAGGAAAATGATATTATATACTACCCATATGCAAACACTATTGAATAATGCTCCACAATCTTGGGTGGGTGCTCCAAATCAATAACAAATCGCTGTTTCACTCCAGAAAACGGGCAGTGCGTTTAATTAATGGTGAAAAAGCTTACGACAATTCTAATCTACAATAAAACGTCTTCAGTTACTGCGGACCCCACAAACGCCTACTTCAGTAAGGCTAAACCTAATTCACAAAATCCTATTTCAAAATGCTCAAGTTACCTTGGCTATGTTAAGATATAACGAAAGACATAGCGAACGACTAAATTACTTCCATGTCCCTAAACCTAGGATAGACTTATATAAAACAAGCTTAGCATACTCTGCCGCTCAATTGTGGAACAATCTTCCATAAGAAATCAAAGACATCACAATCATCATAGGTGAGGGAAGTCAATAAGTAAGTCACAAAAGGTTGTAGAAAAATAAACTAAATATGACAACAACTGAAACCAGGTTTATATTTCTACATACATTGTCCCTTTATTTCTCAACATAGTTGCAATAACATTTATGCACGTATGCTATCGTTTATCGGTCTTCCAAACTGGCTGCATAGAACTGAGTGCTCTGTTTTCTAAACCACATTTTAATCACATTCAATTCGGCGTCATTCGCGAAAATGTCTCCCGCCAAGGTTGCGTTTTCAATGGACCAAAAAGGTGGAAATCGCTAGGGGCTAAGTCGGGGCTTTAAGGTGGATGTTCCAGAACTTCCCAACTTAGTTGGTTAATTTTCTCTTGAGTTAATTGAGCACTATGTGGTCTGGCATTGTCATGACGAAGCAACACTCCTCTAGTCAGCAGTCATGGAACATTTTCTTCGAATTGCATCATGAAGCATTGATAGAACTTCACAGTACGATTCAGAATTCACATTGTCTTCCTTTCATCTTCAAATGGGTTAAAAGCACTCTTTGACCAATCCCAGAAACACTGTCAGCATAACCTTCCCTGCTGAAGGTTTACCTTGAATTTTTGGGACACAAGTCGAAGAAGGAGGTTTTCTTTTGCACTGAAGCACGCTTTGATGATCTGTAGTGATACACCGCTTACGGGACAAACATTTGTCAGCATAAACAGGAAGCATTTCCTTATGAATGTATTTTGCAGGCAGTCCTTTTTCCACACAAAAAAAGCACAACAGAACGTTGCTCTTCGGTTGTACACTCCGTAAGTACAGTAGCATTTTGTTTATGCGTTGCGCATGCGCATGAGATACCTAGCGCAACTTGACGAACGTTAAATATAAAGTTCGATGTTGCTGTCACATAATGACACCAGTAGTTAGAAAGGCGCAAAACGGTTAGGATTTGGAGGAGCCTCCTCAAATGACCTTGACCTAGGGTGATTTTCACTCCTCCTCGGTCATGAAGTTGGGTGGTGTAAGGGGTGATATTTAGGTCATATCTAAGGGCGATAATTCTAAGATTTTATGTTTCTAAGGGCAGATAACTATTGAGTGGGTGTATAAAATTTTAATTAATTATTTAAAAAATAAAATAAATAAATAAAATAAAAATAAATAACGACGGGGTGCGGGGTGGTGGCGAGGAGGTGGGCGCGTGGGGCGAGGCTAGGCGGTTCGGGTTTAAACACTATCATCACAGGGTTACAAATGAAAACCTTCAAATGTAAAGATGGTCAATATTGTTGATTTTAGCGGGTATAGCTGAGTGAAATTCGTTGTTGAGGGGTGGGTAGCGGCTATTAGTGATCTATAGAGGGATGTAATGGCCTATACACTATCATCACACGGTTACAAATGAAAACCTTAAAAGGTAAAAAGGGCCGATAATAGTGATTGCAGCGAATATAGCTTAGTGAAATTCGTTGGTAAGGGGTAGGTAATGGTTATTAGTGGTCTGTAGAGGGTCACCGTGGCTTTTTTACTATCTTCATACGGGGTACAAATGAAAACCTTAAAAAGTACAGATAGCCGATATTAATGATTTTAGCGGATATAGCTTAGTGAAATTAGTTGATAAGGGTGGTTATTAGTGCTATGTAGATGTTTATAGTAGCTTATTCACTAACATCACACGTGTTACAAATGAAACCTTGAAAGCTAAAGATCGTTGATTGCAATGGATATGGTGTAGTGCCATTCAGTGGTAAGGGGTGGGTACCAGGTATTAGTGGTCAAGCAGTGGTCAAGTGAGGAAAATTTTAGGGAAAAGTGATTGTAATGATATGATGATGATTAAAGGGTGGTAAATTAGTGGTCAACCAGTGGTCAGGCAGTGGTCAAGTGGTGGTCAAATGAGGAAATTTTAGGGGAAAGTAGTTGTAATGATATGGTGACGATTAAAGGGTGGTAAATTAGTGGTCAAGCAGTGGTCAAGTAGTGGTCAAGTGAGGAAATTTTAGGGAAAAGTGGTTGTAATGATATGGTGATAATTAAAGGGTGATAAATTAGTGGTCAAGTAGTGGTCAAGCAATGGTCAAGTAGTGGTCAAGTGGTCGAGTGACCACTTAAATTGTAGAGGACGATGTCCCCAAGATTATGGTAGTGGTTAAAGTGATCGATGACGTGGTCAAACAGTGGTCAAGCACTGGTCAAGTAGTCGAGTGACCATTTAAATTGTAGGGAAAAGTACATGTAGTTATATGGGAGTGGATAAAATGGTCGACGACGTGGTCAAGCAGTGGTCAAGTAGTGCTTAACCAATGGTCAAGTGCTCAAGTGAGAAAATTGTAGAGGAAAGTACATGTAGTGAAAAAGTGATGGATAAATTAAATAGTGACGTTGTCAAGTAGTGGTCAAGTAGTGGCCAAGTAGCGGTCAAGTAGTGGTTAAGTTGTCGAGTGACCACTTAAATTGTCAGGGAAAGTACGTGTAGTGAACCTGTGTTGGTTAAAGTGAGCGATGACGTGGTCAAAAGGTGGTCAATTAGTGGTAAATGGGCAAGTGACTACTTAAATTGTCGGTGAAAGTAGGTATAGTGACATGGTGATGATCAAGAGTTGGTCAAGTGGTGTTCAAGTACTGGTCAAGTAGTGGTCAAGGGTCAAGGGGTGGTCAACCGACCCCTTAAGTTGTAGGGGAAGGTACTGTAGTGACAGTAGTGGTTAAAGTGAGCGATGACATGATCAAGACGTTATGCCGACTGGTAAGTTCAGAAAGTAGTGTCCTTAATATCGGCAATTTCCCGACAGGAGCGCCTCGACTACTGATTTTGTATTGGTCAATACCACCTAGAGGTACACTCGACACACATGGACAATATTTACACCCGGTCAAAGATGGCGTCGCACCCTATCACACGTGGGTAATTGCTACAACCAGACTACGTCTCATTCGCTTAAACTGGTCAAATATGGCTTCACAGCCGGTCACATATATAATGGTATATCCGAGACACAGGCTCACTGACTAAAACCAATCAAAGAATTCCCTGCTTCCGATCACATGTATAATGGTACACACACTAATGGGGTTAATGACTAAACCGGTCAAAGATGGCGATGGATCTAGTGACACGTATATCGATACACGTGGAACACGTGGCTAATAACCGAAACGTTCAAAGACGGCGGCGAATCCGGTCACATGGGTAATGGTACATCTTAGACACGTGGTTAAGAGGGAAACTATAGAAAAAGGGTCTCCTATCGGTTGTCGAGTCAGGGAACCTAACGTACGATGATCACTGTGTATAGGAGTGAATACACTGCATCATCAACACTGCATACGAAGGGTAAAATGGTCACCCCTCTCACTCTCTTTTCTATAACCGTGTAGTCCTAGTGTTATCCGGTTACAACAAAGGACACCCGAGCATCAACACAACATAAACTGGTCTCGAAAACCCCATACGCGCATGTAAACAAATCACCACAGTGTCCTACTAAGCCTTTCTAAGACTCATAGTACATAGATGTGATCACCGATGCTAGTCGAGGAAAATCGTATCTGTACGTAACAAATATCGGGTCATACAGCGACGAGTGGGAAGTCGATGTAAACAGATGTATAATATTACATACGAATACAACAAACTGCCCCGATTCAACCTTAGGCAATGCACGTGACAGGACATATCACATGTCCGCTGTCATAACTAGCGACGTTATCACGTATCAAATTAGACATCCACACTTTCATTTCCTTTCTATGTGTCCATAGTGTCTTTACATCTTTCTCCAGAAAGCCATTTCCAAGACCAATATATGTTTTTCAGTGTTCCTGCTCAGTCCCACACTTCATAAGCAAACAAAAGTACACTTTCTATGTACCACTTCAACCGTCAAATAAGAAAATATGTTAGACAAAATATTAAAATTATTGGTCAAATACAGAAATATCTCGTCCAAACTTATAAAAACTACGAACATTTGTTAACCTATTGGGAAAAATATCAATCAAGTAGGAATGTGTGTTAGTCAAATAGAAAAAATATTGACCACGTAACGATATATCTTGTCCACACTTATGAAAAGTAGGAAAATTTGTTAGTCAAATGACAAAAAAAAAAAAAAAAAAAGATTGACCAAGTAACGAAATACCCCAACCAAACTTATGAAAAGTACGAAACTTTGTTAAGCAAGTATGAAAATGTATCGACCAAACAGAGAAATATATCACCCAAACTTATAAAAAGTAGGAACATATATTAACCAAATGAAAAATACCTTGGCCAAATAGGAAAATGTGTTAGCCACATCGGGAAAATATTTTCCAAGTAACGAAATATATCGTTCAAACCTACCAACCTACGGCAAGTAGAAAACTTTGTTAACCAAGTATGAAAAGGTATCGAAAAAACAGAGAAATATATCACCCAAACTTATAAAAAGTAGTAACATATATTAACCAAATGGAAAATACCTTGGCCAAATAGGAAAATTTGTAAGCCAAATGGGGAAAATATTATCCAAGTCACGAAATATATCGTTAAAACCTACGGCAAGTAGGAAGCTTTGTTAACCAAGTATGAAAAGGTATCGACCAAACAGAGAAATATATCACCCAAAATTATAAAAAGTAGTAACATATATTAACCAAATGGAAAATACCTTGGCCAAATAGGAAAATTTGTTAGCCAAATGGGGAAAATATTGTCCAAGTAACGAAATATATCGTTCAAACCTACGGCAAGTAGGCAACTTTGTTAACCAAGTATGAAAAGGTAACCACCAAACAGAGAAATATGTCACCCAAACTTATAAAAAGTAGGAACGTATATTATCCAAATGGAAAATACCTTGGCCAAATAGGAAAATGTGTTAGCCAAATGGGGAAAATATTGTCCAAGTAACGAAATATATCGTTCAAACCTACGGCAAGTAGGAAACTTTGTTAACCAAGTATGAAAAGGTATCGACCAAACAGAGAAATATATCACCCAAACTTATAAAAAGTAGTAACATATATTAACCAAATGGAAAATACCTTGGCCAAATAGGAAAATTTGTTAGCCAAATGGGGAAAATATTGACCAAGTAACGAAATACCCCAACCAAACTTATGAAAAGTACGAAACTTTGTTAACCAAGTATGAAAAGGTATCGACCAAACAGAGAAATATGTCACCCAAACTTATAAAAAGTAGGAACATATATTAACCAAATGGAAAATACCTTGGCCAAATAGGAAAATTTGTTAGCCAAATGGGGAAAATATTGTCCAAGTAACGAAATACATCGTTCAAACCTACGAAAAGTAGGAAACTTTGTTAATTAAATGTGAAAATTTTGGCCAAATTTCAACCAAACTTATAAATATTTCAACTAAATTTATAAAAAAAGTAGGAACATTTGTCATGCCAAATGCGAAAAAGGTCGGACAAATACAGAAATATCGCAACCAAACTTATAAAAAGAAGGAAAAGATTGACCAAGTAACGAAATATCTCGTCGAAACTTATAAAAAAGTAGGAAACTTTGTTAACCAAATATGAAAAAACAAAACAAATATTGATCAAGTAAAGAAATAACTCCTCCATGCCAGGCAGCTTTAGATGTACCAGAGACAAACTTTGCTTGGGTTGATGATTCGTCTTCAGATGAAGATATTCACCCTTTGGATGGTAGTCATGCCCCAGAGTCTCTCAAGAAATTTAATGTGTTGTGGAACGAAAACTATTCTACTGTCGGTGTCCAAAGGTGTTCGTCATCAACGAATAAGGTGTGTATGGGTAGTAATGATCATAATTCACGTGTGTATTTTTTTGTAAACATGACCAATACAGAAGACCTAGCTGCTATACATGTTTTCTATGTACATATCTCTATACTACAACCCAATGGTGACTATACCTTTACCCTTTCTCAAGACGTGACCAATAGAAAGTCGACAGTCTGTTTTTGATGCCTTTTACCACTTCTCATTATGAATTTTTTTTACTGTTTTTTCTTTAATGAAGTAGTATGTGTGGCCGTCTTGTAAGTTTCAATGTGTTTTATTTACCTCCACAGGTTAATTTTGCACCAGAACCTCACTTCTTGACATTCCATACTGTTGGCACCGAAGAACGCAATGGTAACTGGCACCATGTAATCAGAGAACGTGAGAATTTTGAAAGGCGTATACTAGACTTGGAAAAAACATTTTCAATCCAGTCATGAAGGACAAGAACAGAAGAAAAGTCACCGAACACAGGACTGGATTCAAAATTTGTAACCTACGTTAGGTTAACTGACTCGACAACCGATAGGACACCCTTTTTCTATAGTTTCCCTCTTAACCACGTGTCTAAGATGTACCATTACCCATGTGACCGGATTCGCCGCCGTCTTTGAACGTTTCGGTTATTAGCCACGTGTTCCACGTGTATCGATATACGTGTCACTAGATCCATCGCCATCTTTGACCGGTTTAGTCATTAACCCCGTTAGTGTGTGTACCATTATACATGTGATCAGAAGCAGGGAATTCTTTGACTGGTTTTAGTCAGTGAGCCTGTGTCACGGATATACCATTACATATGTGACCGGCTGTGAAGCCATATTTGACCAGTTTTAGCGAATGAGACGTAGTCTGGTTGTAGCAATTACCCATGTGTGATAGGGTGCGACGCCATCTTTGACCGGGTGTAAATATTGTCCATGTGTGTCGAGTGTACCTCTAGGTGGTATTGACCAATACAAAATCAGTAGTCGAGGCGCTCCTGTCGGGAAATTGCCGATAGTAAGGACACTACTTTCTGAACTTACCAGTCGGCATAACGTCTTGATCATGTCATCGCTCACTTTAACCACTACTGTCACTACAGTACTTTCCCCTACAACTTAAGGGGTCGGTTGACCACCCCTTGACCCTTGACCACTACTTGACCAGTACTTGAACTCCACTTGACCAACTCTTGATCATCACCATGTCACTATACCTACTTTCACCGACAATTTAAGTAGTCACTTGCCCATTTACCACTACTTGACCACCTCTTGACCACGTCATCGCTCACTTTAACCAACACAGGTTCACTACACGTACTTTCCCTGACAATTTAAGTGGTCACTCGACAACTTAACCACTACTTGACCACTGCTTGACCACTAATTTACCACCCTTTAATCGTCACCATATCATTACAACTACTTTCCCCTAAAATTTCCTCACTTGACCACCACTTGACCACTGCCTGACCACTGGTTGACCATTAATTTACCACCGTTTAATCATCATCATATCATTACAATCACTTTTCCCTAAAATTTTCCTCACTTGACCACTGCTTGACCACTAATACCTGGTACCCACCCCTTACCACTGAATGGCACTACACCATATCCATTGCAATCAACGATCTTTAGCTTTCAAGGTTTCATTTGTAACACGTGTGATGTTAGTGAATAAGCTACTATAAACATCTACATAGCACTAATAACCACCCTTATCAACTAATTTCACTAAGCTATATCCGCTAAAATCATTAATATCGGCTATCTGTACTTTTTAAGGTTTTCATTTGTACCCCGTATGATGATAGTAAAAAAGCCACGGTGACCCTCTACAGACCACTAATAACCATTACCTACCCCTTACCAACGAATTTCACTAAGCTATATTCGCTGCAATCACTATTATCGGCCCTTTTTACCTTTTAAGGTTTTCATTTGTAACCGTGTGATTATAGTGTATATGCCATTACATCCCTCTATAGGTCACTAATAGCCGCTACCCACCCCTCACCAACGAATTTCACTAAGCTATACCCGCTAAAATCAACAATATTGACCATCTTTACATTTGAAGGTTTTCAATTGTAACCCTGTGTTGATAGTGTTTAAACCCGAACCGCCTAGCCTCACCCCACGCGCCCACCTCCTCGCTACCACCCCGCACCCCGTCGTTATTTATTTTTTTTTTTATTTTTTTTTTAAATAATTAATTAAAATTTTATACACCCACTCAATAGTTATCTGCCCTTAGAAACATAAAATCTTAGAATTATCGCCCTTAGATATGACCTAAATATCACCCCTTACACCACCCAACTTCATGACTGAGGAGGAGTGAAAATCACCCTGGTCAAGGTCATTTGAGGAGGCTCCTCCAAATCCTAACCGTTTTGCGCCTTTCTAACTACTGACACCTGTAGAAAACACCAACTACATTTACATGCCATCCCACATAACTGTGTGACTTACTTATTGACTCACCCTCGCATATACAGTCGCAGCCTGTTTGAACACTACCTCAGTACAGACTACAAGCCCCCCCCCCCCCCCCCCCACTTAAATAAAATAAAATGGAAATTATCTCAAACGACATCTAGCCAATAAACATTCCCATATGTATGGCACGTGTGTATTTATAATGCCCATGTTAAGCATTACCTCAGTGAGCCATGTACTACTGAATATTTGTCATGCGTTTCAATGCTTATTGTTCTTTTGTTGTCTAAGATTAGCTTCATAAGTATTGTTGAATGAAATAATGTATGAGAGGAAATAGAGAAGAAGGGCAGAATGTCAGACGGGCCTTCGTGCCCAATTCATCTTAACCCTTTGAAAATATAGTTTTTTCGTTCATTCGTTCGTTCCTCAACAGGTTTCTGATGTTTAATCATTGGCGCGTCCTATTAGAGCGATACAACCTAAATTGAGAACCTAGCATGTGGTGGGAAGTAAAGGAGACATGTCTGATGCTAATCACATCAGTCATACAGCGTCGATTGGTCTCTATACAAATGTGAATGCGGAACTGTATGCCTTGCGCCCTAAAGGCGTCTAAAAGGGTCATTTACTTAATTAAATTCATTAGACAGCTTTCCTAACATAAATATCTAACTTTCCTAACATCAGCCGACAGCTTTCCTAACATAAAAAGCTAACTTTCCTAACATCAGCCGACAGCTTTTCTAACATAAACAACTAACTTTTCTAACATGAACAGCTAACTTTCCTAACATCAACAACTAACTTTTCTAACATCAACAACTAACTTGTCTAATATCAACAACCAACTTTTCTAACATCAACAACTAACTTTTCTAACATCAACAACTAACTTTTCTAACATCAACAACTAACTTTTCTAACATCAACAACTTACTTTTCTAACATCAACAACTAACTTTTCTAACATCAACAACTAACATTTCTAACATCAACAACTAACTTTTCTAACATCAACAACTAACTTTTCTAACATCAACAACTAACTTTTCTAACATCACCAACTAACTTTTCTAATATCAACAACTAACTTTTCTAACATCAACAACTAACTATTCTAACATCAACAACTAACTTTTCTAACATCAACAACTAACTTTTCTAACATCAACAACTAACTTTTCTAACATCAACAACTAAGTTTCCTAATATCAGCAACTAACTTTTATAACATCAACAACTAACTTTTCTAACATCAACAACTAACTTTTCTAACATCAACAACTAACTTTTATAACATCAACAACTAACTTTTCTAACATCAACAACTAACTTTTCTAACATCAACAACTAACTTTTCTAACATCAACAACTAACTTTTCTAACATCAAAAACTAACTTTTCTAACATCAGCAACTAACTTTTCTAACATCAACAACTAACTTTTCTAACATCAACAAACTAACTTTTCTAACATCAACAAACTAACTTTTCTAACATCAACAACTAACTTTTCTAACATCAACAACTAAGTTTCCTAATATCAGCAACTAACTTTTATAACATCAACAACTAACTTTTCTAACATCAACAACTAACTTTTCTAACATCAACAACTAACGTTTATAACATCAACAACTAACTTTTCTAACATCAACAACTAACTTTTCTAACATCAACAACTAACTTTTCTAACATCAACAACTAACTTTTCTAACATCAGCAACTAACTTTTCTAACATCAACAACTAACTTTTCTAACATCAACAAACTAACTTTTCAAACATCACCAACTAACTTTTCTAACATCAACAACTAACTTTTCTAACATCAACAACTAACTTTTCTAACATCAACAACTAACTTTTCTAACATCAACAACTAACTTTTCTAACATCAACAACTAACTTTTCTAACATCAACAACTAACTTTTCTAAAATCAACAACTAACTTTTCTAACATCAACAACTAACTTTTCTAACATCAACAACTAACTTTTATAATATCAACAACTAACTTTTCTAACATCAACAACTAACTTTTCTAACGTCAACAACTAACTTTTCTAACATCAACAACTAACTTTTATAACATCCACAACTAACTTTTCTAACATCAACAACTAAGTTTCCTAATATCAGCAACTAAATTTTATAACATCAACAACTAACTTTTCTAACATCAACAACTAACTTTTCTAACATCAACAACTAACTTTTCTAACATCAACAACTAACTTTTCTAACATCAACAACTAAGTTTCCTAATATCAGCAACTAACTTTTATAACATCAACAACTAACTTTTCTAACATCAACAACTAACTTTTCTAACATCGACAACTAACTTTTCTAACATCAACAACTAAGTTTCCTAATATCAGCAACTAACTTTTCTAACATCAACAACTAACTTTTCTAACATCAACAACTAACTTTTCTAACATCGACAACTAACTTTTCTAACATCAACAACTAACTTTTCTAACATCAACAACTACAACTAACTTTTCTAACATCAACAACTAACTTGATTGATTGATTCATTGATTTAGGAACCGACATCACAGCATTCGGGACATTCCCATACTAACTTTTCTAACATCAACTTTTGTAAGGATTATTCATGTGAGATGAGATGAGTTTTAAATATATTTCGTGATTTATTTTTGCGCTCGCTAGCTTTGAACTTAAGCGTAGTTCCACAACGTGCTACTTCTTCTAGTAGCACTGAACTAATTTTTGCATGTGAATTAGCTTTCCATATTGCCAATGTCCCTGACAATCAAACGAAACCACTCCGACTTCAGATGTACTTGAATTTGCCTCCCTGTTTCAAGGCGGGAAGTCAACATTTTAATCCAACTGACCGGTGTACGGGTTGAACCCGCTACCTTGGCAGCAGATGTTTAAGAACGAGCGCTTTTTTTCCATTCGTACCAGGCTGACCTCTTCCTTGCGATTATGATAACTATCCTCTTTTCCGTTTCTAGCGTATCGTCAATATCTCTGTTATTACACATACATGCTTACATTTTTAAATCACTCGCTCACCACAAAACGTAAACTATACACGTATCGATCATATACACGAAATGTATTTTCGTCCCGCCCCCCTCCATCCCCAGATTTTCATTAAAAGCGCACGCAATGCCATTCCCAAGTGAAATACCGGCATACTTAAATTTCACTTCAGTTGTACATTTCTTTTCACCCCTATACACTGCATTAAAATGTTATAGTATGTCCTGCAAAGAATGCCTTCATTCACGATCAATTATTTTGAAAACTGTCTGTTGCATCGTTATGAAATGTTTCCTGCCGTCTTATATTTACCCCCACCCAAGGAATATGTCTTTGATAGGTCCAAAAGCAACTTAAATCATCGAAAGCGGTGACATTTCTTTGATGTTTTGCTGAAAAACTAGTGATTTCTCGCTAAAAAATTTGTGTTTACAGTAATGGACGCTCCTCCAATTCAGATGACACACAAGGCGTATCCGGATTCGTATGGGAGTGGGTGCAATGAAAGAAGTAGCTTAAAAGTCTACAGGGTCGGCTGCATTGCACCGGGTTTTTATCCCATATGGCTCAGTTTCTTTCCGCAGCGCGGAAAGCGTCGCACAAAGCACGAACTCCGTAGCTCCAGCGACGACCCTCGGGAGTCTCCGAAAAAATGCACTCGTGAAATGAAGGATGCGGCCCGGAATCGAACATACAACCTTCGGAGCCCGAGTCAGACGGCTTGACCACTTCACCACGGAGAATCCCGAGAAGGGTGCAATGTGTAATATTAGTAAAGACAGAGAATTTACAGAGGCATGGGGTAAATAATTTGTAAATTAACAGGAAAGTAGAAGGAATATATTTCTTACCTTATTTTTCATTTCCTTCTTGTTTCTTCAGCTGCTGGTTAATAAAGTGTACACAAGTATTCATGTTAGCTTTTTATATTGAGTTCGTGAAAGCTTCCAAATAGCTGTGCGTTAATGTGCGTATGGAGTGACCAGAAATGATACCGCAATTTAGTCATCATGTTTCCATTTGTAAGGATCTGTTCAGCTGTCTGTGTAGTTTGTTCACACGTACACATGGGTGACAGACCCGCTTTGAGTCTTCGTGAAAGATTGTCTACTCTGCTGTTTACCGTTCAGAGACGGAACATGATTACCTGTTTTGCACTATGAAAATAGTTGTCAGTGTCTCTGTAGTGGGCTTTCTTCTTAACGACCAAGATGTTGGTCCTCTTTTCATTGAAGTTTATAGATTGATTCGTATGCACGTGTGTTGTCCCCTAATTTGACAACGTGTTTGCTCTCACGTTTCTTGTTATGCCACAATATGTCAGTTTCCACCGCAATATTACTCTTCTGTTGGTATTCAATGCGTTTAGTGTGTGTGTGTGTGTTTTTCCAATACAGTTGTTTGTCACCGCTGAGGGCTTGCGGAATTGAAAATTCATCACTGTGGAATACAAACTGTTGCCATTGACATTATGCTGATGCTGTAATGTTTAGGGCCTGCAATTCGTCTGAATAGTTGGAGCAAAATATCCCAGTAAGTGTGTATGTAGATTAAGGTCTGCGATCTGCTCAGACCTTAATCTGTGTCGGACGATTCCAGTAGGTTGATGATTGCTCTCGGTTGCATAAAATTCAATCCATCCTTTCTCCAATAGTCCTCTTCCTCTTTCAACACATGGTCCTCACATTTTGTCCAGTAACTTTTATCAATATTTAATAGCGCGGACTTGTTGACAGACAGACAGACAGACAGACAGACAGACAGACAGACAGACAGACAGACAGATAGACAGACAGACAGACGGACGGACGCACGGACGGACAGACAGATAGACAGACAGACAGAAAGGTAGGTAGGTAGGTAGGTAGAAATGTAGGTAGGTGGATGGATGGATGGATGGATGTATGGATAGATAGATAGATAGATAGATAGATAGATAGATAGATAGATAGATAGATAGATGGATGGGTAGATAGATAGATAGATAGATGGGTGGGTGGGTGGATAGATGGGTGGATGGATGGATGGATATATGGATCGATATATGGATGGATCGATAGATGGATAGATAGATAGATAGATAGATAGATAGATAGATAGATAGATAGATAGATAGATAGATAGATAGATAGATAGATAGATAATTAGATAATTAGATATATAGATAGATAGAAAGATGGATAGATGGATAGATACATAGATAATTAGATAGATAGATTGAAAGATGAATAGATGGATAGATGGATAGATGGATGCATAGATAGATAGATAGATAGATAGATAGATAGATAGATAGATAGATAGATAGATAGATAGATAGATAGATAGATAGATAGGCAGATAGATAGATAGATAGATAGATAGATAGATAGATAGATAGATAGATAGATAGATAGATAGATATATGGATGGATGGATGGATGGATGGATAGGATGGATGGATGGATGGATAGATAGATAGATAGATAGATAGATAGATAGATAGATAGATAGATAGATAGATTAGATAAGTAGATAGATAGATAGATAGATAGATAGATAGATAGATAGATAGATAGATAGATAGATAGATAGATAGATAGATAGATAGATTAGATAGATTAGATAGATAGATAGATAGATAGATAGGATAGATGGATAGATACAGATAGATTAGATAGATAGATTGAAGATGAATAGATGGATAGATGGATGCATAGATAGATAGATAGATAGATAGATAGATAGATAGATAGATAGATAGATAGATAGATAGATAGATAGATAGA
>JACEFZ010025056.1:622500-710000 GCA_014155875.1 Cepaea nemoralis | reverse complement strand
CCGACTGCTTTAACCAGAGCATTAGCAAAGCATCAGTACCGCAGGACTGGGTGCACAGCTATCTCATCCCTCTCCCAAAACCATTCAAGGATCATTCAATGCTTAGCGGCTTTAGGATCATCACCCTTCAAAATACATTTGGGAAGGTTTTAGAGAAGATAGTCGCTGTCAAGCTGCAAGAGTTTTATTGGAAAGGGGGAAGATTCTTCCATGTGGTCTGGGGAGCTACAGGCCAGGAAAAGATACCTGGTCAAATGCAGCCACTTTTTGCCTTTGACGTTTATGAGGGGTTCCAGAGTAGACAGGAAACGATTGCGGCGGCGCTTGATCTCGAGGATGCATATAATAGAGTTATATATTATATTTTGATGACCGCACTGTTGGAGAAGGGGGTCAATCCCTGGATTGTGAACTGGATAGCAGCCGTACTGTATTCTCGTCGGGTTGCTCTGGGTCTGGGTGCATGGACCTCAGAGCCACATATGTTAACCCCGGGACTGCCACATGGATCTGCAATCTCACCGGTGCTCTTTACCGTGTATACGAGCAAGATTGCAAACCCAGAAGCACAAGGGGTTGGAAGGATACTAACATTTGCAGATGATATTCTTGCATATAGGCAGGTGAGAGATAGGGTATAAACAGCGCAGGAGCTACAGGCGACAGTAGACAAAGTGGTTGCCTGGTGCACTGAAATGAGTGCTCTCATCCACCCGGAAAAGGCTGCTGTTTTGTGGTGCTCTCTGGACAACAGGATTGTGAGTGCGATGTCCCAACCCTCACGATAAATGGTAGAAACGTCAACAGAGAGAACAAACTGAAGTATCTGGGAATCACATTTGACAGCAGACTGACCTTCAAGGACCATGTGGAGACTGGTTGTGACAAGATCTCAAAAGGGACTCAATGCACTTAAAGCTATGGCTGCGATGGACACAGAGCAGAGAATGCTTTTAACACTATACCAACACTTGATCCTCTCATTTATTGATTATGGACTAGGACTGCTCACTGTCTCAAAGAGTCAGCTGGTGAAGTTAGAGCGCATACAGAACAAAGCTATGCGGGTCATTCTGGGATGCACCAGAGACACCCCAGTAGTGTGTATGCGCTACATCCTTGGTTTGCCGACTGTTGCAGTTAGGTTCAAGGTGATGCAGTCGAAGGGCATACCTCAGAGTAGCTGCAGACACAGAATACCCTTTGCATTAGGCGCTGGACGCAGTTAAGGGTCAGCGACAGATAAGAGGGAAATCATGGATGGCTCAGGCGGAGGATACGATCAGACATGTGTGCATCTTGGAGAACATTAGGCGAGGATAGGAGTGGGTCAGAGTGCCAGCGGAGCAGTCAGACTTGTGCAGAGTTATAATCACATTGAGCCGGGAGTGCAGGGGGTTGCCAGCAGGGGCCACGGAAGTGGAAATCCATCAACTAATTCAGGATAATGCTCGCTTCGGGTGATGTGATTATCTACACAGATGGTTCAGTGTCGAGAGGTAGGAGAAAAGCCTGGGGGTTCATAGCAAAAGCTAATGGAAGAGATTGGTTGGTGCAGAAGAGCCTGGCATATGATACAACAACATCTAGCTTAGTAATGGAGGTGGAGGAGGTACTAGTTTCAGGTTGCCGGTCTCCCTGGCGAAGAGGTTAAGGACGCTGTTCGTAATCCCGTATACTCACGTATGAAACACAGCTGCGCGAGATTCGGCAGCAGATCGCGTCGCGTTGGTTTCTTATGGAAAGGTATTTGAGCCGGTCGTTCAGAAAGCAATGGCAAACTACTGAACGTAAAACTTGCTAAGACATCAACAGCCGCTGAAAATGCAGGTGTTGACTGCAATGTCCTGTAAATAGGATATGTAAACAAACAAAAAAAAGTTTCACGTTAGATTCACCTGTAAAGCCCAAAGAAAACAAAATCCTTGCTAAGAATAGGGTTAGAACTTGTGGCCACTGGAGCGACAGAGGATAGTTCTTGCCACTGAGCTACAGCTGCTCTCCCTACACTGAAAAGTACCAAAGATGGAGTAAGCAAACCAATGTGAAAAATACAAACGCTCTATCGCCTGTACAAGACTCCTGTATACCACATACTCTTTGTTTTTGGCATCGCTTTGCAGGAGACTGCATTCCATTGCATTCACATGCAGCCCCTATCGTATTTTTTGTTATTTACTAGGTAATTTTATGTTCAATAGTGTGTCATTGCTTTCTGAACGAGAAGTAAACATTTAGTCCAACTGATTGCCGTGTAGAACACACCCGCTGGATAAGAAGAGACAGTTTAACACTGGGTGTATAATTTTTTAAAAATATATTAATTTCTAGTCAAGATCATTATTTTTATCCTGAAAGTATAGAGTATGCATCTTTTGCAAGATGGTCCAAAGAGAAGACGCACTTTCGCTTTTAAGAAGAAATGTTCGCAGAGACTCGGAGCCACAACTCCGGCTAGTTTATGTGAATCAGTCAAGCCAAGATAATCGTGGAAGTAGTGGCTTGGCATAGCTTTACTTTCATGGACCACGGGCGTCTGTCTAATCTTGTCTGGTCGGACTTGTCCTCGTGGAAGCAGCCCTGTCATTTACCAGTGATTAGGTTTTAGTTATTACACGTAATCAAATGTCTGTGTGCCGAACATCTTGACTGCTACCGCTGGTAGTCTTTTCTATATTTTAAAGTGTATACAATGACGTAGCCGGTCCCTCTGGCCGAGGGGTTACACCACTTTCTCCGTAATCCCGTTTATCACGCAGAGTCTCGTAGCGGGCGAGAACTGGTAGCGGTTCGTCCCCCGTTGGTGACTTGTGGGATAACTGAGCCGGCCGCTCAGAAAGCAATGGCAAACTAATGAGCGTAATATTGCCAAGAAATCAACAGACAGTTGAAAGATGCTGCTGTTGACAGCGATGTCCTGTAAAAGGATATGCGAATTAAAAAACAAAAAATACAATGACATTTCGCAGCTGTACTGAACAATTAAAACTTGAGTACCAATATTTTAGAGTGTCACCGTAACGCAGTGGCTAGTTAGCTTATCTGTAGGCCAGGTACTCGTTTGTTCACATCCTTTTCAGAGCGGGATTTTGTTCACTGACTTGTGCTCCCAGGTCGATGCAGCTTAAAATAGGCACCAGTAAATTGTGTCGGAAATAAAGACATAAAGATATTGACCACATCATAATAAACTATTCATGGGTATAAAATATAGGTCTAGTAACAATAGACCTCATTGAACTACACGGAGTCTTTTACTGTTTTACTTACAGTTATATCGGACATATTCTTTTCCTAATGGTCTGCGCCGTTGGTCGCCATATTTATTCACAGTCTGCTTCTCACCTGCTGTCAGTCGTTATATTTATTAACTTCTTTCTCATCTGCTGTCAGTAAGTTCAGACAAAATGGTTGTCGCATGTCCCTTACAGAACGTTGCAATCAACATCATTTACTGCTTATTTGTGATTTAAAAGCCACTTTACGTTCAGTAGTATGCCAATGCTTTTTAAATAGCCGATGCCTCATACCATCGAATTCAACGCAAAGCGATCTACTTCCGAATTGGACTCGGTGCGCAGGGAATTGTGAAACTGCGCGTCTAACTTGTCCCTAGGCTACAAACGCAGTTCAGATACACGTGTTTATTGATTCGACCATCTTAAGCTATATGACTTCTTTGCATGATGTCTTCTCCTGCTTCGTTTCCCCCATCAACTTTCTTCTTGTCACGACATTTTCCGATTTAGTCTTTTCAGTGGCATGTCATAAGAGAGTACGGAATGTCTACTTCTGATGAGAGTACCCAGTTCAGGACTAAAGAGGGGTTATAGCAGCCCTTGAATTTATTATAAGGCAGCAAGTCAAATGGTTTGGCCATGCACGTAGGTTATCAACTAACAGTTTACCACAACAAGCAATGATGTACAGACCAGATGGAAACAGAGGAAGAGGCCGACCACGTAAACGATGGACGGAGGGAATAGCAGAGTTCATGGGAATCTCGATACATGAAGCCCATAAGCGGGCACTCTCCCGCTATTTATACTTAACCTCGACACCGTAATTTACAAGAGGAACATGATGAGATGAGATAAGATGAGTGCTGTTTCTGATTTCTTGGAAAGTTTACGTTCAGTAGTTTTCCATTGCTTTCTAAACTACCGGCACTCATACCACAATATGAAAACCAGCGCAAGGCGGTCTGCTTCCATATCGTCCACAGCTGTGTCTCGAACGCAGTATGCAGGATTATGAAGTGCGTCCATTACGTCTTCGTACAGCGCCGGCAAAACAATATAACTCCTGCACAGATTTGGTGATATTGCAGATCTTTCAAATGTCTAAAAATAGACAATGACACCCGGACCCTCCCCAGATTCATCTCTTGAATAAAACCACGGTCACGCGACCAAACCACTTTGCGGGATAACTGCTATAGATCTTGACAGAAAATTGACAATGCTAAATCTGGACACAAAGACAAGAAAATACACACAGCTGATCTTTTAATGTAGTTTGCACACACTTCAAGTTAGTCTGTAAACACAAAAATTGGTTCTGAGCTGTTGTTTAAACACAGGCGTGTTTTAATTCAGCTCCGTATAATTTTATTGTTCAACAAAGAAATCGATAATACAGTTGACAAATTCTCAAATTGCATGTGAATAACACGGCTATATTGCAATGAATTATGGAACTCGAGATCTATGCGAATACAATATTTCCATGTCTATCTGTAGTGTATGCCGGTCTCCCTAGTCGAGGAGTTAGCAGCTTTCTCCGTAACCCCGAATACTCTCATGGTTGATGTGAGCGCACGAGAATTGGAAGCGGTTCGAGTCGCTCCAGTGACTTATGAGAGTGTAGAGCCGATCGCTCAAAAAGTCGTGGCGTGCTGATGAACGAACGAACGAACGAACGAACGAACAAACTTTATTTTCAAAGGGTTAAGAATTGGGCACGCAGGCCCGTCTAACATTCTGCCCTTCTATCACTCTCTTCCATACATTATTTCATTCACACATCATTCAAGGCTAACAGAGAACAGCAACAATATAAAACTTATGCATTATAAAATCATTGGCAAAATGCGAACATCAAAACTACATGACACAGTAACATTAGATAATGGTCAGACACTTATTAGCCATGTGGAATATACTGGCCTACCAAAAGGGGACTGGCTGTTATACTAGGGTTTTGTTATTATTATTATTATCACTATTATTATGGGGGAAGGTAATCCGTACTGAGATAGTGTTCGAGTAATTTGCGATTATATGAATAAGGATTGGTGATGTCTTTTATTTCTTGTGGAAGATTGTTCCACAGCTGAGCTGCAGAGTACGTTAAGCTTGTTTTGTATAAGTCAATCCTAGGCTTCGGAATGTGTAATATATTTAAACGTTTACTGTGTCTAGCATTATATTTAAACAATGGCCAAAGGTAATTTGGGGCATTCCGATGCAAGATTTTGTGAATTAGTTTAGCTTTATTGAAAAGCAGGCGTTTGCGGAGTGGTAGTAACTGAAGGCGTTTATACAGGCTGGGATTGTCAGATAAATGTTTGCTATAAATTAGACTCATGGCCCGTTTCTGGAGTGAGTAAAGTCGCTTGGTGTTTGAATTAGAACAACCGTCCCAGATTGTAGAGCAGTAGTCAAAGTGTGTCTGAATATGAGAAGTATAGAATAGTTTCCTTGTGTCCTCATCAAGGAAGTTTTTAATTTTGGCGAGTTGGTAGACTTTTTTAGCTGTTTGTTTAATGAGCGCTTGAACGTGGGAATTAAAGGTTAGGTTTCTATCAATGATTAGGCCTAATGTTTTGTGCTCAATTACACTTTCTACTGGCATGTTATCGATGTGAAGTTGAAGTGATGTGTGTGAGCTTAGAGTTTGAAGTCTTTGTCTGGTTGTTAATAACATTGATTTTGTTTTAGTGATATTAATTTGCATACGGTTTGAATAGCTCCACCTAACTACATTATTTAATTCTTGTTGTAAAGACGACTCCAGTAAAATACAGTTTTCAGCGTTTGTGTACACTGTACAGTCGTCTGCAAATAGATCGCAGGACGATGAAAGATGCAAAGGTAGATCGTTAATATATATGGCAAATAATAGAGGGCCAAGAATAGAGCCTTGTGGTACTCCAATATTGAATGTAGTGGTTTGAGACAGCGATTTATTATGTGATACTACTTGCTTTCTGTCCGATAGAAAAGATGATATTAGAGTGACTACATTAGGACCAATTTTCATTGTCTCAAGTTTCGTAATTAAAATAACATGGTCTATCATATCAAATGCTTTCTTGAAATCAATAAACACAGTTCCACATAAACTGTTGTTGTTTATACTCTCGTGCCAATTTTCTATCATGTTTGTTAGGGCCGTATGGCATATATACTTTGGTCGAAATCCTGATTGGCTGTCACAATAAGCTTGTTGCGAACTAAATACTGTAATGTTACTTTATGGATGTGTTTTTCTAGTGGCTTAGATAGTGATGATAGTAAGAAATGGGTCTGTAATTGTTCGGGAGACCATTGTCCAATGAACCAGATTTAGAAGAGGGTACACTTTAGCGATTTTGAGAGCTGATGGAAAAGTGGCCTTTGGTGAGACACTGATTATATACATAGGTTAGTGATATACTGATCACTGGCGCAGCACAACGGAGAATCCGGTTGCTGATTCCATCTAAGCCAGATGAGGTTGTGTTTTTTAGGTTACTGGAGGTAAGTGAATACTTCAGTGATTGTCATTAGCGTATGTCGGAAAGAATATCGCGGGAGCATCTACTCTCGCAAAACGATGACAGCAAAGATAAGTTGCAAGGAGAATTAGGTATTGAAGCCTTCAACTGGTCTATGTCAGTTTGAAAAAACTTACTGAATTGGTCGCATGTAATATGATTTGATGGTAAGGAATTTCGGGAAGTTATACTTGTTTGTCAAAGTGTTAATTGCCTTCCATATATCCTTACTATTTGTTTTATCTATTACTAAGTTCTTAAAGTAATTTTTCTTTTCCCGTCGTATGGTATATTGAACTTTGTTTCTAAGAGTACGGTATACGTTGAGATTCCGCTTTTTATGTGCTTTATCTCTGTCTCTCATAATTTCAAGTATTTCCTGTGTGATCCATGTGACTTGACGTGGTGTTTTACTCGAACTTCCTTGATTGGCACATGTCTATCAAAAACATCAATAAAGGTTTTCATCCAGAATTCCAAAGCATCATCCGGGTCAGGAAGCTGATATACATTGTCTAGAGGTGAACTGAGCAAGTCCTGTAAAAATGCGTTTTGGTTGAAATTTTGTAACTTCTATATTTTACACTTATGTGTTTATGTTTAGGAGTTTTAATTCCTTTTTTAGACCACGGTGCAGCATATTTGGTAGTGATCGCTCATTGCACAATTGGGTACGGGTGCATTCTATGATGTTGTCTGAGCAAGTTACATAAATGTGATCTATGATTGTTTGAAGATGACTTTGTTACTCTAGTAGCTTGTTGTACTATTTGTTGGAAATTGTATGATGCAATTATATTTCCCCATATTATGTTGGATTTGTTGGTGTCAATGTTAAGTCTCCGAGTAGTATCATTTCTTTACCGGAAGCGAAAACCACATCCATCATGGTAGTGAAGTTTTCGTACCAGACGTGTCCAGCACTGGGATTTCGATAGAGGTAGCCAATTATCAGGGGTGTGCGGTTTTGAAGTTTTAGCTCTAACCAAATACATTCTATTTCGCAAGTTTCAAAGTCTAGCCTACGGTTAGCATTTAGGTAAATTAGAAACATATGTTATTATGCCTGTCTCTTGTTTCCTACAGGGATCCCTTCTGAAAACTTTGTACCCTTTAATAGAGATGTCCTCATCTGAAATGTTATCGTTAAGCCTACTTTCACTAAGGCCGAATAAATGAAAATTTTGATTGAGAATAGAAGATAACTCTGGTAGCTTGTTAAATAAGCTGCAAATGTTTAAGTGTCCAAGGCGTATTCCTGACTTATTGAGCCAGTGTTGCCACTTCTCAGACATTCATCCATGAAGAAAGTGTAAATTAGTCAAAGTCAAGCAAAAATACAAGATCATAAAAAAAACACAATTACATTAACTTACAAAATATCAGTAATCCAAATCGATATGTAAATGACAATATTATAACGATATAACTAATTAGACCAACTAATATAATGCAAACACGGAACAAAACGAATTAAAGAACATACAACAAAATAATTAACCTGAAAAATCTACTTCACAAGCTAAGTAACCAACTGTTATCCAACAGAATTAATAAATGACTACACAAGTCAATGTCTCTGTTTAAAGCGGAGTATCCCACACGGGAAATAAAACGTTAAACAGTAAGCAATTAAAGTTCAAGGAGGAAGCTCTGTTGCTGGTATCAATGCATATAGGGTTCCGTTTTTAATACTTATCCTATCTCACAGGTCTGTATTGTAGAGACATCATAAGGGCTTGATTCAATGCGGCAGGACTAAATTGCATCAAGTGTAGAAGTTCTGGACTCCAATGATGCGGAGCCTGTTGTCCGCTTGGTCGATCATTACTGGCGTGAACTTGGTGATGCGGAACCTGTTGTTGCCCGCTTGTTCGCTCATTGCTGGCCTGAATTTGGTGATTCGGAACCTCTTGTTGTCTGCTATGGAGCCCATAGCTGTCTTGATCTTGGTGTGTCAAGGTGGTATTACTACCCTGCGTGTTTACTGCTGCTTTCAACGAGGGTTCGTTGGAAGTGAGGTTAGGGAAATCTTCCTGGTAGTTATTTCCTTCACGTGTGAGGGTGGGGGTAGGAAGGAGAGGTTGATTTGTTCTTGGTAGCATGTGTGCACCTTGAATGGCAGGCTTTCGGGGGTCAGACGTCAGCAGACGTTTATATGGGGTGATAGGGGTATTTATCTAGCCTAGGAATCAACATACAGCTGAAAGATGCTAATGTTGACCGTAATATCCTGAAAACAGGATGGATATGCGGAAAAATAGAAATCTGTAGTGTATGTCTTTCTACATGCCTATCTCTCTGTCCTAAATGTCATTCTTGCTCACAATAACTGTGTGACTATGCGGTTTACTGGAGATCAAATCAATCTTCCAGTCGTATATTTTCATTGCTTACTATTTAATGCGCTGTAAACCAATCTTTGCCTATCCCTTTAAAAGCTCATCTAGCCTAGGAATCAACATACAGCTGAAAGATGCTAATGTTGACCGTAATATCCTGAAACAGGATGGATATGCGGAAAAATAGAAATCTGTAGTATATGTCTTTCTACATGCCTATCTCTCTGTCTAAATGTCATTCTTGCTCACAATAACTGTGTGACTATGCGGTTTACTGGAAATCAAATCAATCTTCCAGTCGTATACTTTCATTGCTTACTATTTAATGCGCTGTAAACCAATCTTTGCCTATCCCTTTAAAAGCTCATAGATGAATCGAAGAAGTGTTAAAAACCAGTTTGGATTTTTTTTTTTATGTCAAACCAGAGTTCGGAGTCTGAGATGTGTCCGACCATAACATTTCACAGGACCAACCATTCATCGGAATAAATTGACAGCTCTGGGCATACGTGTAACTAACTCAGACAACAGGATGATAAGTTTAAGGAATGCCTCTTCTTGAAGACTGTTCTTCTTGTATTATATATCGGTTTTATTACTGTACTCAGACTGGTTACTATTTATTTATTGGAATCAATTCTAGCAAATAAACATCATGTAGAGTGGCATATTTAAATACATTCTGAACTAAGCAATATATTTTAGTTGCATATCCTTTACGGACGTAGCAGTCAACCCCAGCATTTTCTGGCTGTTCGTGATTCCTGGACAAGTTTACGTTCGGTAGTTTGCCATTGCATTCTTAACGACCGGTATCCATACCATTTCATTAAAAAAAAAAACCAACGCAGCTGTGTTTCAAACGGTATGCAGGATTACGAATTGCGTCCGTAACACCTTCGCCGCGGACCAAGCAATACATCAGTTGTTTAATAAGACTAGCCCAACAATAGTAGCAGGATGTGGAATAACTAACTAACTAGCCCAACAATAGTAGCATGTGGATTAACTAAATAACTAACGCAACAATAGTAGCAGCGTGTGGTTGAATTAAATAACTAACTCAACTATAGCAGCAGCATGTGGATTAACTAGACAACTAGCCCAACAATAGCAGCAGCATGTGGATTAACTAGACAACTAGCCCAACAATAGCAGCAGCACTTGGATTAACTTGGGACAACTAGCCCAACAATAGCAGCATGTGGATTAACTAGACAAATAGCCAACAATAGCAGCAGCACTTGGATTAAATTGACAGCTAGCCCAACAAAAGCAGCAGCACTTGGTTTAACTAGACAACTAGCCCAACAATAGCACCATGTGGATTAACTAGACAAATAGCCCAACAATAGCAGCAGCACTTGGATTAACTTGGCAACTAGCCCAACAATAGCAGCATGTGGATTAACTAGACAAATAGCCCAACAATAGCAGCAGCACTTGGATTAAATTGACAGCTAGCCCAACAAAAGCAGCAGCACTTGGTTTAACTAGACAACTATCCCAACATTAGCAGCCGCATGTGGATTAACTAGACAACTAGTCCAACAATAGCAGCAGCATGTGGATTAACTAGACAACTAGCCCAGCAATAGCAGCAGCATGTGGATTAACTAGACAACTAGCCCAACAATAGCAGCAGCATGTGGATTAACTAGACAACTAGCCCAACAATAGCAGCAGCATGTGGATTAACTAGACAACTAGCCCAACAATAGCAGCAGCATGTGGATTAACTAGACAACTAGTCCAACAATAGCAGCAGCATGTGGATTAACTAGATAACTAGCCCAACAATAGCAGCAGCATGTGGATTAACTAGACAACTAGCCCAACAATAGCACCAGCATGTGGATTAACTAGACAAATAGCCTAACAATAGCAGCAGCATGTGGATTAACTAGACAAATAGCACAACAATAGCAGCAGCATGTTTATTAACTAGACAGATGGCCCAACAATAGTAGCAACATGTGGATTAACTAGACAACTAGCCCAACAATAGCAGCAGCATGTGGATTAACTAGACAACTAGCCCAACAATAGCAGCAGAAATTGGATTAACTAGACAACTAGCCCAACAATAGCAGAAGCATGTGAATTAACTAGACAACTAGCCCAACAATAGCAGCATGTGGATTAACTAGACAACTAGCCCAACAATAGCAGCAGCATGTGGATTAAGTAGACAAATAGCCCAACAATAGCAGAAGCACGTGGAATAACTAGATAACTAACCCAACAATAGTAGCAGCGTGTGGTTGAATTAAATAAGTAACTCAACTATAGCAGCAGCATGTGGATTAACTAGACAACTAGCCCAACAATAGCAGCAGCACTTGGATTAACTAGATAATTAGCCTAGCAATAGCAGCAGAATATGGATTAACTAGACAACTAGCCCAACAATAGCAGCAGTATGTGGATTAACTAGACAACTAGCCCAACAATAGCAGCAGCACTTGGATTAACTAGATAATTAGCCTAGCAATAGCAGCAGAATATGGATTAACTAGACAAATAGCCCAACAATAGCAGCAGCATGTGGATTAACTAGACAAATAGCCCAACAATAACAGCAGCATATGGATTAACTAAACAAATAGTCCAACAATAGCAGCAGCATGTAGATTAACTAGACAAATAGCCCAACAATAGCAGCAGCATGTGGATTAACTAGACAAATAGTCCAACAATAGCAGCAGCATGTGGATTAAGTAGACAACTAGCCCAACAATAGCAGCAGCATGTGGATTAACTAAATAACTAGCCCAACAATAGTAGAAGCACGTGGAATAACTAGATAACTAACCCAACAATAGTAGCAGCGTGTGGTTGAATTAAATAACTAACTCAACTATAGCATCAGCATGTGGATTAGCTAGATAACAAGGCAATAATAGTAACAGCATGTGGATTAACTAGACAACTAGCCCAACAATAGCAGCAAGTGGATTAACTAGACAACTAGCCCAACAATAGCAGCATGTGGATTAACTAGACAACTAGCCCAACAATAGCAGCACGTGGATTAACTAGACAACTAGCCCAACAATAGCAGCATGTGGATTAACTAGACAACTAGCCCAACAATAGCAGCACTGTGGATTAACTAGACAACTAGCCCAACAATAGCAGCATGTGGATTAACTAGACAACTAGCCCAACAATAGCGGCATGTGAATTAACTAGACAACTAGCCCAGCAATAGCGGCATGCGGGTTAACTAAATAACTAGCCCAGCAATAGCGGCATGCGGGTTAACTAAATAACTTGCCCAACTATAGCAGCAAAATCTGGAATAACTTGATAACATCAGCAATGATTATTCTTCATTATCATCAATCTCCTCCCCCATTTCCTCCTTCTACTTATCACTCTTCTTATTCATCCTTTTCCTCTTCTCTCTCCTCCTCTTATTATTATGTTTCCGCATGACAACAACAACAACAACAACACCAACAACAACTACAACAACAACAACATCCTACTCTATTTTCTATTTTGTACAACCTTCAGATGTCAAAGTGAATGTGTCTAAAGAAATCAGCAGTCAGCTTGAGATGATTTTCGTAAAATCAACCTGGTGTTGGCCAGTATGATTTTCAACACAGGTTGAGTACCACTGCAACAAATGTTTAGCTGTTATTTTACAAATTCCACAATAACATTTCTGTATCTTCAAACTTTAGTTTATTAAACCCGTAGTATTGCAGGTTTATACTGTGCAGAGTGTGAAGACTTGTTACTTGTTCTCTTCTGTGGAATTTGTAATATGCGTAATCTGGAGAGTGGAAAAGAAGAAGTAACAAAGACATTTATGATCTGTTTAAGTCCCCGCTAATCACTGGTATCATGGAGGCTTTTAGACTACAATGGCTGGGGCATATAGAAAGAATGAAAGATAATAGGGAAACAAAACTCGCTTACACTCAGGAAGTAAATGACCGTAGACCCCGAGGAAAATGCAAAGAATACCATGGACAGACAGAAAAACCAATGACCAAGTACTACAGGAGACAAATGAACATCGTAAACTGATTAGAGAAATTAGACGTAGACAGTCAAACATTTTTTGGACATGTTATGAGAAGAAATGGATTGGAGAACTTAGTGACAACTGGCAAGATCGAAGGGAACAGACCAAGAGGAAGACCGAGAGGAAAATACCTGGATGGCTTGGCCACATGGCATGGACGAGACAGGAACACTGAGCTGATCCACGACACTGGTGATCGAGTGAAATGGCGAGTCATGACCGCCCACGCTTTCCGGCATGGCACATGATATTGATATATATATATATATATATATATATATATATATATATATATATATATATATATATATATATATATATATACACACACACACACACACACACACACCTACGAGCACTTGGACTCAACGACTGGCAAGAGAAAGTCAACCAGAGGGACGAATGGAGACGGATTGTATCTGCAACAAAGAACCTCAATGGCTCGGAATGCTGAAGAAGAGAAGAAGAAGAAGAAGAAGAAGAAGAAGAAGAAGAAGAAGAAGAAGAAGAAGAAGAAGAAGAAGAAGAAGAAGGAGGAGGAGGAGGAGGAGGAGGTGGAGGAGGAGGAGGAGGAAGAAGAAGAAGAAGAAGAAGAAGAAGAAGAAGAAGAAGAAGAAGAAGAAGAAGAAGAAGAAGAAGAAGAAGAAGAAGAAGAAGAAGAAGAAGAAGAAGAAGAAGAAGAAGATTAGAATATATCCACCTCTATTTTGTGTTGAAAAAACAATATACAAGAAGTGTCACATACATTACTTAAAAATAGGCTAATGTATGGATATTATTTAACATAAATCGTTCTTTTCTTTAAAACATTGTTCACTACAAACCAACGTATGGAGTTTCAAAAGTACACCGATAGAAGGCAATAAACTATAGCAAATATGACAAGAAAATTACGCAGCAACCACTTTTAATGTCACTGTTATTGTGACTAGAGAAGCGTAAAATTGGTAGTTACAAATAAGAAGCTATAAAATCAACACACCGTTAGCATTGACAAGCCATGATCATGGCCAACATACTATCAACTGAGCACGAATTTAGCAAAGTCTGCTGGAAGACATTTATATAATTTTGCTTTTTTACGATGTTTCTGTTTTCTCCGTCCAGCATTTATGATTTATTCTTCTCCCGCCGTTTATCCGCCATGAGAGCATAGCCCCTCAACCTATGCACGCCAAGCCATCCCTTCTTTTGCCGTCTCGTGCAACTCTTTTCGTGTCCTATCCATATTATTCATCTCCATCTCTATTCACGTATCCATGTGCTTTTCGCTCTTCCTCTATTTCTGTTCCAAGGTGGTTTCTCCTTTCAGGAGAAAGGATTTCTAGTTAGGTTACTATGAGGCTTTCTCAGTCTGTGTCCTATTCGTTCGTGCTACCGTCTGCCTCCCCATACCTTTTCATTCGTTGAAATATGTCTAGTTTTCTCCCTAAGCTGCGCATTAGTGATTTTATCATACACTATTCTTCTGCTCAGGCACCACTTAATGTGTTCTAGTTTATTTGCAGTTGGTTTAACAGTTTCCGATCCATACAGCAATAATGCTTTAACTTTAGAGCTAAATATTCAAAAATGTAGTACATTTGTAATGTTATCTAACGTAGAAAAATGACTTAGTGTTTGCAAGTCCACTTGCCTGTTGTATACTCATTTTAATATCCATACCTAATGGATAGAGAGGGAGAGAGTAAAAATAAGAGTGGGGGGGGGGGGGGAGCATCCCCTTTGCACACATGTTCCTTTTTTCAAATGTATCTATTAGTTTTCTCTCATGAAGAACTGTGTGGTTTATGTCTTTATATGTTAAACGTATCAAGTTGATGATTATCAGTTAAATGATAATGGTTCCTCGTCAATGTCTAATGACATTCCATATAAATGTTATTAAAAGCCTTTTTATAGTCTACAAATGCATTATAACATGGAGAGTTCAGTTCAGTGGCTTGCTCCATTATTATGAGCAATGTGACTATCTGTTCAGTACGGCTACTGTTTGGTCACACTCTTGTATCTGTATCCAATGGTTGTTTGTCAATGGCATCACTTAATTTCTTTTGAAATATTACTCTTTTAATCATTTCCGCGCTCATGCAGATCACCTGTTTCTTAGCTTCATGAGATATATGTGTCTCCAGTCTGAAGTTATTTCTAGTTGTTTGTTTTCCTAGACTCTGCGGAACAATGTGTGCAGGAACTTAATTGACATGTGAATATTAGCTTCAATAGCCACTACTGGGAAACCATCTGGGCCAGCAGCTTTCTATCTTTCAGAAGTTACTAAGATTTTTTAATAAAGTCTTCTTTGGATGATTTCTCCCGGGTAGACCCAGTCTAAAGTTGATATCAAGAAATATCATGGGAAGTAAATGCGGTCGCATGCTATTAAACCATTGATTGCTGATTGGTCTATTAATATGGGACCAATACCTTATAGCCAATACGTCATATAATATGGTCTTTTCTTGTTTATTACACTGTACACATTTATGAAAGGAATTGTTTGTCATCTTATTGAAGGACATATTTGTCACATATAGTAGATAGGACGTTTGACATATCTGTAATATCGCATTTTGTCAGATTTGTTAGGGGACATCCTACTTGAGGTGTAATAGAACCATCTGCCACACTGGTAACAGAACATAAGTGCAGAAGAAAGTTGGAACATCATACTGAGGATGGGGTGGCACTTTATTTCGTGCTATAATTAGCATCATTCTAACCACATCTCTCGGGTGCCTAATTTATCTTGGACCTCGCCCATCGAATGCCAAAGACAAAAGGCTCAAACAAAGCCAGTCGCTGGAAGAAAATTGTCAAATTTCCTGCAATTTTTGGGGCCGCCCAAACAGCAGACAACCACGAGAACCTCAGATAAGAAACGGGAGATTTGTGTTTCCTGTAGTCAGACAAGTGTTCTTGCCCTTTAGCATTTTCTTTCCCTCCACTGAAAACGGGTCAGAGAACTCAGTTCTGCTTGATCTTAGAAACGCAAACGCTATATGGGTTTTATAAATTAACTACAGCATCCTTTATTCAAATTAAAATGTGTGTATTCTGTGTGCATCATATACGTATGTATTAGTGAATAGAAACTTTGAGTTGGTATGTATTGATATCGTCTTTTCATTAAATTTAAATCTGCTTTATACGGGCGGGTACCGGCTCCGTGAAGAAGGTGTTAGGAATGCAATTCGTAATCCTGCATACCGCGTTCGAAACACTGCTGCGGGCTGTGAAAGCAGACCGCCTTGCGTTGGTTTCCCATACAATCGTATGAGTGCCGGTCGTTCAGAAAGCAATGGCAAACTACTGAACGTAAACTTGCCAAGAAATCATGAACAGCCGAAAAATACCGGGGTTGACTGCGACGTCATATAAGGCTATATAACTAACTTATCTAACAAGCGAGTGGAATAAACTATACGTATTGATCGGTACACGCACATATACATTACCTCCTTCGGCACATTTTTTTTAGGGGTGGTGGAGAGCCGAGATAGCAGTAGTGGCTAGATTCGAGCTTGCCGGCCAGGTGATGGTCATTGGTTCGATCCGCGTGGGGGAATAGATTAAGCTGTTGAAAAATTGACCGGCCCTGCCAGGTCGACCCAGACTAGAATGTGTACGAAGAATTGTTTTGGGGGGTAAAGGGGGTCGACGTGATATTGACCCAATAATCCACCGAGTGCGATGTTCTATACAAATATGGGACTAGCACCATATGCCCAAGGCGTTTAACGGGGTATTTAACTGTACATATTGATCGGTATAGAAACTAGGGAGACATTTCAGGCTAGGTTATATTATATCGGATCATAAGGTATCTTCTCATCGAACATTGGCTAAAATGTAACCCCATCGTTTGCTGCATCAAGCCATTCATCTTGTGACGTCAGTCTCCATGGAGAAACAAGATTAATTACCTGCTCCGAGAGTTATAAGTACCTAATGCAGTAAGTCACTATCAATAAATGTAAGAAAGAGAGTACTTAAAGGCCCCCGGTTCAGATAGCATAACAACAGAAATGATTAAAGCTTTAGAAGAATATGGAATAGATCAAGTCACCAGACTGCTGAACACATTATATGATACCGGAAATATACCTTCAGAATTATGTAATTCTGAATTTATTGCAATCCCAAAGAAATCAGGAGCCTTGGAATGTGATCAACATAGAACAATTTGTATAATTAGTCACATCACAAAGATTTTGCTAAGAATTAAAGAAAGAATGAGGAAGAAAATTCAATCTGAAGTAGGGGAAGAACAATGTGGCTTTGTAGAAGGAAAGGATACAGTAATTGCTGTGTATATGCTGCGATCAGCTATTGAACGTTCCATAGAAGTACACAAAGATATACATCTTTGCTTTATTGACTACACAAAGGTTTTCGATAGAGTAAGACATGTTAACATGGTAGATATTCTTACAGATCTACAAATGATGGAAAAGACATTAGACTTATAAAAAACTGATATTGGAAACAACAAGCTGCCTTAAGGATTGATAATGAAGTGGGACAATATCAGAGAGGTGTTAGGCAGGGATGTGTAATGTCTCCAGATCTTTTTTCCCTATACAGTGACAATATTTTCAGAAATGTAGAAGATATAAATGGAATCAGTACTGGAGGACGAAACATCGAACGAACAAACGAACGAACTTTATTTTAAAAGGGTAACAAATTGGGCACGCGGGCCTGTCTTACATTTGGCCTTATCGATCACTCATCTTTCATTCATCAAATGTGCATGTTACATTTACATAGGGAAAAAACCATTGTCAAATGGATTTTGTAAGCATAAACAATGCATATTACGCATGGTACATTCACATGGGGGGAAAAAACATTGTCAAGTGACATCAATAACATTAGATATGCAGATGATACAGTATTGATTCCAGACAATGAACTGGATCTGTACCAATTACTAGATGCGGTCGTTGCACACAGTTAACAACAGGGTTAGAATTAAATTGCAAAAAGACACAGATTATGGTCGTCACTAGGAAGAACGAAATGCCACAGTGTAATATACAAGTAAATGGGAATATTCTTCAACAAGTGAATTGGTACAATTATCTCGGAAAAGTCATAACATCTGATGGGAGATGCCTTGTAGAGATTAGAACAAGAATCCCCGTGGCGAAAGTAGCCTTTAGCAAGATAAAAAACATACTGACAAATAAAAACATGGCAATTGAAACGAGGAAAAGAGTATTGAGGTGCTACATAGAGACTGTTCTTTTGTATGGATGTGAAACTTGGACAATGAGCAGTCAAGCTGAAAAACATCTGATGGCTGCAGAAATGTGGTTTCTGAGGAAAATGCAAAGAATACCATGGACAGACAGAAAAACCAATGACCAAGTACTACAGGAGACAAATGAAAATCGTAAATTGATTAGAGAAATTAGACGTACGACAGTCAACATTTTTGGACATGTTATTAGAAGAAATGGATTGGAGAACTTAGTGACAACTGGCAAGATCGAATGGAACAGACTAAGAGGAAGACCGAGACGTAGATACCTGGACGGCTTGGCCACATGGCATGGTCGAGACAGGAACACTGAGCTGATCCACGACTCTGGTGATCGAGTGAAATGGCGAGTCATGACCGCCTACACTTTCCGGCATTGCACATGATTGATTGATTGGTTTATCACATGACAGTCAATCGTGGAAGGAGAATGAACAAATTAGGAAGTACGTTGAAGCAACAGAAATGTAATTCCTGAAACAAATGTTGCGAATACGTTTGACTACACGATTAACTAACAGCGTATGCCTGCGAAAAGCTAATGAAAGTAGATTATTATATACACATATTAGGCCCGGCTTCGCCCAGCCCCTGGCGGGGATCTATCTGTCTGTCTGTCTGTCTGTCTGTCTGTCTGTCTGTCTGTCTGTCTGTCTGTCTTCTGTCTGTCTGTCTGTCTGTCTGACCCGGCCCGGCTTCGCCCAGCTCCTGGTGGGGAGCATCTCATTTAATTCATATAAGTAGTCATATAAGCTCCAGTTCCCGTTCCCGATTATCTGTCTGTCTGTATGTCTGTCTATCTGTCTGACCCGGCCCGGCTTCACCAATTTCCTGGTGTGGAGCATTTCATTTAATTCGTATAAGTAGTCATATAAGCTTCCGTTCCTGTCTGTCTGTCTGTCTGTCTGTCTGTCTGTCTGTCTGTCTGTCTGTCTGTCTGTCTGTCTGTCTGTCTGTATGTCTGTCGGTCTGTCTGACCCGGCCCGGCTTCACCCAGTCCCTGGTGGGGAGCATCTCATTTAATTCATATAAGTAGTCATATAAGCTCCCGTTCCCGACTATCTGTCTGTCTGTCTGTCTATCTATCTGACCCGGCGCGGCTTCGTCCAGCTCCTGGCGGGGAGCGTCTCATTAAATTCATATAACAAAAAAAAATTAACTTAAGAATGTCCTTCCACACACCATCCATTATTTTTAATGAAAACTGTTTTTAATCACCTACATGACTGTAGATAACTTCTTTAAATATAAAAAGATGAGTTAGAAAATTTTCACTATTTAAATAGATGCATTATTTTTATGAAAACTTTGAAAATGCCTTAAAGATTATATCATTATTTATTATAACTCATATGCCTGTAAATAACTGTAGACAAAGAGTTTATAAATCTTTGAAAACAATGCAACAATCTATATATAAAATATATAGCAATGCTATTAAAAGTTATGCTCCTTGAAATAACTTTTCTTAAGTTAATTCCCCTCACTACATATAAATGTAACGTAAATTTAAATATTAAATTTTATAAGTAAATAGCTGATTGTACACTAACAAACTATGACAGTTGGCTGCACGGTAATGAAAAGAATACATGTAGAAAATTTCATCTCAATCGGATGGCCGGTTATCGAACGCATCAAATACATCCCCACATACATACATAGCCTTATATATATATATATATATATATATATATATATATATATATATATATATATATATATATATATATATATATATATATATAAAGAGAGAGAGAGAGAGAGAGAGAGAGAGAGAGAGAGAGAGAGAGAGAGAGAGAGAGAGAGAGAGAGAGAGAGAGAGAGAGAGAGAGAGATTTGTTTGGGGTTTAGGTAACGAGAAGAGGGATATTTGAAAACATTATAATAACTTGAAAAGCAGAAAGCAGGTACTACCTGCTTTCTGTTAGCGCCGAACATTGGGTGGCGTTTACCAAACCAGAATTGGGAGAGCACAATTGGGAGGGTACAAGCCTTACCCTGGTGCGAGGAAATGCAACCTAAAGACAAAATGTCATGGCAGGGAAGACCAGGCCCTAAGCCTTGGTTGGCGGCTGGTATAGGATCGAAGCTCCGACAGGCGAACAATTAGAGCATTGCTTTGCTGACCCGGCAGCTTCTGCAGCTTGTCTTGTTCCAGATGTAGAGGTGTTACCTTTCCTCTGGAGTGAACTAGGCAGGCCGAGAGAGGGATCATGCTGCATGGGCAACACATGATCTCTATATTTTAGCCCAGGCTTTGTACTGTGGAGAGGCAATAACTCCATCCCTGGTCTTACAGTGCGAATTGGCCTTATCAGTCACATTCGCTACCGCCATGGGTAAAAGTTATGCCCTTTTGAAGCACAAACTATCGTCTGTCAAGACGGCAAGGTGCCAATGATGAATAACTGGAAAGATAGTGAGAGAAGAGGCAGAAGCAAACTGACAGTAATGATGTTGGATGAACTTAAAACGATGCTACAGAGGAATAACTTCAGCTGTGTTGATCCAGAACGCCAAGGACCGAGTTACGTGGAGAGACATGAACGCCTACGCCACCTGGTATGGCACATGATGATTAGAGTTAGCCAATCAGTGATTCCCCAATGTTCAGCATTGTAAATGTTTGCCCACGTCATCTGGTCTACCCCTTTAGAAATCAGCAGCACCCGTTTCTTTTATGACTTGAAGAAAAGAAACTTCAGAAATCAATGGCAAGCTACTGAACGTAAACTTGCCAAAAGATCACAACAGCAAAAAATGATGGTGTTGACTGCGACGTCCTGTAAAGGATATGTAGCTAATTCAAATAGATAAACACATGGTGCGTTTGCTGGTATAGAATGAGGTAAGTATAAAGCAAAGTAAGAAAACAATGTAACCTGAAGATGAGACGAGGAAACCACTCGAGACATAGCTATGTTGTCTTGTTTCCCTGTGACTACAAAAGCCAATATTATGTTATATATATATATATATATATATATATATATATATATATATATATATATATATATATATATATATATATATATATATATATATATATATATATATTAACAATACAGGTTAAAGACGAGATGATCGATTTCATTGCACTGTGCTTTGTCGATCTGACATGCCCCCTCTCCACAGAACAGCAAGCTACCTGTCAAGAGCATCGCACAAAGCACGAACTCCGTAGCACTATTAATTACCCCCGGGTCTTCAGAAAAATTTCACCAGTGGTCGAAACGACGTGATCAGAAAAGAAACTCACAACTTCTCATAATGTGGAACAGATGGCTTGACGTGATCAGAAAAGAAACTCACAACTTCTCATAATGTGGAACAGATGGCTTGACGTGATCAGAAAAGAAACTCACAACTTCTCATAATGTGGAACAGATGGCTTGACGTGATCAGAAAAGAAACTCACAACTTCTCATAATGTGGAACAGATGGCTTGACCATTCGCTACGGAGGAACCCCCACCCCAGAAATAGCTCAGAAAGTAAACGAAATTTGTCAATTGTGAGGCTAGTGAGAAAATAACAATTCATCAAAAATCAGTCAACTTTAAGGACACTGTGTAGCGATCTGTCAACACGAGGACCCCTTGATTAGGTGTCTATACCCCCTGAAGACTTGGTATAATAACCTCTTGGCAAATGGCACCGTTAGTTTGTGAAATATTATGTCTTCTTGTTTTCTATGTCACATCATCATGAGGACCGATAGCCAGTTACATTTTACGCTGCTTTAACTTTTTAAATTCCGAGAACATTCTGAACATTATTCGGTCCCTGGTTAATCGATGCCGTGTCTTAGGGATGAGTGAAGCGCAGTTTTACAGTTCCCCGACATTCCGAATTGAGGATTATCAATCAGCTTCGGGCAAGTTGCTTTGCGTTGATTCGATGGTATGAGGCGTCGGTCGTTCAGAAAGCAATGTCAAACTAATGAAAGTAAAATTGCTTAGTAACTGACAAACAGCTAATACATGCTGAGGTTGACTGCAACGTGAAAATGATATGCAGGTAACTTCTAGCCCATTTAATGAGATGGATAGACCCTAGAGTTCTACTGGTAAGGAATATTACTGTGGCCATAGCTGGGGATTTAACTGGTTAGCTCTCTTGCTAAAGTTACTACTGTGTATCACAAATAATAATTTGTCTGTTTTAACTCTTTAAAACAAAACAACAACAACAATAACAACAACAACAACAACAACAAACAGTATGTGTGAAAACGAAGAACATTTTGTGCAATAAGTCCTTGTCCTTTGAAGTTAGAAAAAGAGTTCTTGCATGTTACATAGAACCAATTGTAACATGCGGCTGCGAATCCTGAACAAATAGTAAATAGGCAAAAGAAAATTCTTAGAAGCCTTGGAGATGTGGTTTTATAGAAGAATGCTGAAAATTAATTAGACAGCCAAAATGAGCAATCTGGACATTTCGGGGGAAGCTAAGTCGCAAAGGTAATTTATCACAAACATCAGAAAGAAGCAGGCATCGACATGAGAAGACAAAAACTGAAATATGTTGTGATAGCGGGAAAGATTTGCGGAAAGAGAGATAGCGGAAGACAGCGTGAGAAAATTGTTGACAGTCTTGTGTCATGGCACGGAATGGAGTCAACACATGAAGTGATCCATTCCGTCGAAGATCGCAATTTGTGGAGATGCATGATTGCCTACAACGTAGACGGCAAGGCACTGGATGATGATGCTGATGATTTGTTTGCGTCAACAAAATACGATCGTTCGCTCTTAAACCTCCGGTATGCTGATGGCGTCGGTACGCGAGTCAATCGTTGTTGGACTTAACTTTGACTTCTTATTCAAACAGCAATGGCAAATACTGAATGTACATTTGCTTACAAAATGAACCTGGGGTTGATTGCAACGCCCTGCTTAGACTATGCAACATTGTAAAATGTGTAATATGTATAAACTAACTGGTAACTGGGGACATATTATTGCATACAATCAGTTAGTTAATTTCAGATCATTTACAGGACGTAGTAGTCAACGTCAGCGTTTCTAATCAACGCAATGCGGTCTGCTGCAAAATTACTCGGAGCTGTGTTTCGAACGCGGTATGCGGGATTACGAATTTCATAAGTACAGTAAATGACTCATTTTACACGCCTGAAGGTATACCGGGCATACGGTGATAACCTAATATTTTATATACCAATCGACAATCGAGAAGTGGTGTGGTCAATATCACACCGGTCGCCTTTACCACCAAGAACTTTCCTGGTACACATCTTGACATTAGAGATCCCAGATCAGTTTTAAAAACCACCTCGATGCGAACTGGAATCCCTGACCACTGGGCCGTGAGGCAAGCGTATTATCTACAGTGTTAGTTCTAACATGAACAGTTGTAAGAGATGAATAAATCACAACCCAACAGCAAAAAACTGTAAGGGTTTTCTTCTTATACTTCATTTTGAGGTGCCTAATCTAGAGCAGACATTGTGGATCATATCTCGTAATCCTCTCTGTCATTTGACATTTTGATTAGTTTCGTGTTTTTGTATTATTAACTGTGCCCGGCTGTTTAAGCTTTCCCCATATATCTTTCTCTGTCTTCCTCTGTCTTTCGTACCTAATTTTCTCCCACAGAAGACTATTTTCTTCTCTGTCCACGATATTATCAACATTCTTCTATAATGCCACATCTTCACTGACTCGAATTTCTTTATCATTTCATTATTCATCGACCATCATCGAGACCCATACAGAAGGTAAGATGGTCGGTCGGTGAGACGGTCGGTCTGCATTAACGTCTGTTTCCTGGGTGTCGACGCTGAAACTACGGAGTTCATGCTCTGTGTGAAACTTTCGGTATACCTCTCTGCAGATAGAATCCAAAAATGTGGAATAACACCCGATGTAATGAACCCTTTAACACACTCACCCCCATAAAGTTATTTATGTGTCACAATCTCCCTCATATGGCAAAAATGGAGCTTTATAAGCAAAAGGCTCGGCTTCCTGGTACCAGATATTATCCCGGACTGCTCGATCTCTTTCCGCAGGGCGTCCTGCAAAAAAGTACAAACTCCGTTGCTCCAGCGACAAACCCCCAGGAGTCTCCAAGAAAACTGCACTAGAGAATCGAACGCCGCAACCTTCGGATCACCAGCCAGCCGGCGTAACCGGTCGGTCGGTCGGTCGGTCGGTCGGTCGGTCGGTCGGTCGGTCGGTCGGTCGATCAGTCGGTGGGTCTGCATTAATGTCTGTTTGCATGCCTGTATGTTTATGTGCCTGTCGTTTGGTCTATCTGTTGCAAGGATCTTCCGTATGAGACTTTATTTCAGCTAAAGGTTAAAATGCCTCTTGTGTAGGCAATGGACAAGCAAACCTCGCTATATATAATGCCATGACCTTTACAGAGCATAAGAAAGCGTAATACCTCGCGTCGTAACAGAAATGAAACTGCTTGGCCACCGGCTTCTTATCACAAATTTTCCCACTTGAATATAGTTCTTATAAACGTCAGTATTAGCCAAATCTTTTCATTGAGATCATATAATCAATGGTTTCTTATTAGCAATGTGTTTTCATTGAGATCATATAATCAATGGCTTCTTATTTATTTTACTGCCCTATCCCTTGTTATCTAGACCTCGAGGTGTATTTCAACGTCTTGACTTCTGACGCATCATTGTTTATTAACTGTCATCTACTGCCTAAAGTACTTTGCGGTGTAGGACAAGTGGGGAGCCCTGCATTCTAGCCACTCGGCCAGTTGCTCATTAATTTCCATTGCTCATTAATTTCCAAATATTAAAGTGTTGAACGCACGAGCTTCTTATAAATTGCTCTCATACAAATTATCCAGACCAGGAATTCGAGTTTTAGGTTATAATACCGAGTGTTTGTAAAGTCTCACTACACTTTGTATGTAGAGCATATTTGAAACAAAACAAAATTCTTTCTTCCATTGATAACCCCATTCTGTTTGGAGTGCAAAGAGTTTCTCCAGCAGAAGACCGCCATTCACTGACTATTGCTTCACGGTGGACTGTGGAGCACATATTTTGATGACATCTTGTACTTCATTTTTCAAATTTGTTCTACATCCAAAGTGAAGTGAGACTTTAAAAACACACTATATAAACAGTCTACGCTATGCAGATGACATAGTATTGATAGCAGAAACTTTCTTTAACTTTTGAACATTTTAGCAAGAGAGAGTGCAAAACAAGTAATTTTCTTGAATATGAAGCAAACAGAAAGAATGCTTAAATCGAAGAAAATGATCAACCTAAATGAAAGATAACATTAGAAAGGAAAATACATAACCTAGTTGATAAATGTAAATACCTTAAACCTTAGGTTAGTTGCATATCATTTACAGGACATCGCAGTCAACCCCAGAATTTTCTGGCTATATGTGATTTCATGGCGAGTTTACGTTCAGTAGCTTGCCATTGCTTTCTGAACGACAGGTACTCATGCCTTTGTGTGAAAACCAGCTCAAGGTGGTCTGCTGCTGTCAGCAACTCACTTGCGACAGGCATACAAGGATTCCCTACTTTTGCACTACACGAAAGTGACAACTCGTATTGTTTGCAAAAGGATACATTTTATTCGGAGCTGATCGTACATAAGCTCCATGAGCGGAATACCACATCGGTATTAAACATCATAGTACGTTATGAAGATGGAATGAGGAGATGATGTTAATGATAATAACTACTGAAGCTAAGCCTAAGTGCTAACTATTAATACTGTCCTTTTCAACAACAAAGTATCCACAGCGGATATACAGTCTGTTCCCTACGCCGTCGAGTCTCTGTCTGAACAAGCTTCCTGTGGCGTGTTCAGCCACAAGCAATTAGCTCTCCGTGCATCCGCTAGTTTACGTGCTTGGAGTTCCAGCACGCTGGTCACTTGGTTATCGTAACTAGAGTTACATGGTCACTTCTCGTGCTGCGGGTTTCCCAGTCTCTTGGGTAACCCCAGCTCATGTACACTTGTTGCCCTCCTTGTTGACACGAGTGTGTCCCGTTATAGCTATTTATAGCGTTTGTGTCTCTTCTGTCTGGTCTCCTAAATCATTATGTTACTTGCCCTTTTCCTTAGCTCTTTTTAGATCTTCTGAGCTGTGAGCTCTTACGTAGGTCTTTGACAGGCTATCCTTCCTCCCCTGTTGTGTTACAAACTTTTAAGTTGTGGGGGTAACACAAGTTGGAATCTCAACAAAAATTGGCTGTCTAATTTTGTCAAAGACTTCGTAAGTTCTCTACTCCTCTTCTGAGGATAGGACAACATCTCTCCTTTCCTTTGTCACACTGTTGTATCACTTCACTTGGCTAATTGAGTAGCTCACCACACTAGTACAGTTGGCTATAAACTGTCATTATATTTCTGGGAATTGTGTGACCCGGAACCAATGCCATAAGACCTGTCCTCCGATTGCCCAAAATTGACAATCCCATACAACTTGCCTCTGTTACGAGTGCAAAACATGGACAATAAATGTTCATGCTCCCATATAATAATTGCCCCAACTAGTATACATGCTTTATGTGCTACTCTTCACCTTTTAGCTTCCGCTTGTGAAGAAATATTTAAGTGTTGCACTAAGTTTTTCGAGATGTTATTGTGTCCCCTGTTGGAGTAGTTATCGTTCTTTGCAGAAAATGATGTATGCAACTTTATGTGTTAGTTTTTCTGGTTGTTTGCGTGTTTTCTAATAAACTAAAGTGTATTTAACTTACTAACATGTGTATGCGTTTCTAATTTACGTGTATGTGCTGTTTCGAGCGCCGTAAAGCGGTATATTGTAGCCACAAACGAGTGTGTTATTCTTATTCATGACTACAGTCCCGTTTTAAGATGCTCAAAATATGTTCCCTATGTCTATCACTAAAGTATGGCAACTACACATTTATAAAAACTCTGAACAACACATTGCTCACATAGATTGACAACACAGACAAGTTACAACAAGTCGTATTATGCGGTGAAAAAAAATTACCGCAACATCTCTCTCTCTCTCTCTCTCTCTCTCTCTCTCTCTCTCTCTCTCTCTCTCTCTCTCTCTCTCTCTCTCTCTCTCTCTCTCTCTCCTGATTTAATTCATTTTCTCTCTCATTCACACATCTTTCGTTCATCTTTCATTCCACAGTGGTTTTAAAATATTGAGTCGTCTTTAAAATATGGTTCAAGAAATAATGCATAGATGAACAATAAATATGTACATTAAATCGTTGGCCGAATTTCAATCGGTTTTCACGCCAAATGGCTGTGCTGTACTTATGCACTCGTCATATCTATACAAAAATATACATGGTTGTAAGGATTGTTTACTACCAATCCTGTGGTAATAACTGATCTAACTAATCTATTGTGAGTTAGTGCACTGTTCTAAATTCATCTAAGGGAACTAATCTAACTAAATAATTACATTTAAGAAAAAGGGTTAGTTACCTTAAAGTGTTTTAATACATAGAATGATATAAATTACGAAATGATCGGGTTAATTTGTAAGTGATGTTTTAATTAACTCATCTAACTAAATATGTTTAAATGGTGATAAACTAAAGTGATATGATGTAGGTGTTAACTTAAATAAGTTCTTAACTACATGTAGGTGAATTATAACTCTAAAATGTCCTAAATAAAGTTATATGGTAAATCTACATTCATAATTCTAATATTACTACAAAAATATAAAGTTATACGCGACTGTTTATAAAAACATGTTATATACATATCACATATAATTTCTAACTAACAACACTAATTAATTACATCCAGGTGTGATGTCGGAGCAGTGTCCTTTGTAGAATGTCCTCGAAAATAGAGTTCAATTAGACAAAGTCTGATTTACGCTCTCGTCCTGGGTAATGTTCATACTCATGGTATGCTACTTATTTGTGTAGGTTCAAATCTAACACTTCGATCCACTCACGTGTTGTATAAATGGCAATGGTGTAGACAATTAACAAAGTGTCTGTTCATTTCACTTATACTGACACAGTTTATATTACACAGGTGTAAGCGACTGGCGATGGTAACGTACTATAGTGTTCACAATCACCACATAGGGTACTAGGTAATTACAGTGTCAATGTCTTTGGTGATGTAAGGTCGCTCTCTTCTCGTATTTCAGGTATTTCAATGTGAGAAGGTCTGTTCAATGTGTCAGCCAGAGAGTTCATGCTTACCTTCAAATGTTTAATAGTGAAGGCATAGTTTTGCAGAATCAAGGACCACCTGTAGATCCTGTTATTACGATGGACCCCAGACTGCATGACAGTTAGCGGCGAATTATCGGTTTCAATAACAAACTCTGTACCCGCTAGGAATCTATGAAGTTTCCTGACACAATAGATCACGCTTAAAGCTTCCAATTCAAAGGCTGAGTATCTTCCTTCAGCAGGACTGATCTTACGGCTTACGTATATTATCGGGTGAAACATCCCTTCATAAAACTGGCCTAGGACGCCAGAAATGGAAATGGAACTTGCGTCTGTACGGAGGAAATACGTAAGATTCTTATTAGGCAAACACAAAATAGGTGGAATGCTAAACATCTGTTTCAATTTTGATAAAGCATCAATTAACTGTGCATCTTGAACATTCAATTTTACAAATGCTTTTAAAATATTAGAAAAAACGCTGGTGATTTCAGCCAAATTTGGTATAAATTTGCTATAATAATTGACAAGACCAAGCAAACTACGGACCTGTTTCTTGGTCGTTGGCATAGTTAAATTGAGAATCTTGGTCACAATTCTCTCATCAGTTTTGAGTTGGCCTCTGCTGATTGTATGGCCTAGGAAATCAATTTCTTCCATTCCCAACTCCACTTTAGTGGGTTTTACTGTAAGACCGAATAATCGCAATCTATCGAAGACATGTCGCAGTTTCTGTAAGTGTGATGTCCAGTCTTCTGTATGGATACAAATATCATCAATATAAGTCGATGTATTAGTAATTCCGTGTAAAAGATCCCTAGTAAGTCGGACAAAAGTGGCTGGTGCATTACGAAGACCGAAAGGAAGAAAACGCCACTCATATAGGCCTAGAGGTGTTGAGAACGCTGTTAAAGGAATAGATAATGATTGCATCGGGACCTCCCAATAACCTTTCGTAAGGTCCAGTTTAGAAAAGATATGTGATGTTGACATATCAAGAATAAGATCGTCACATGATGGGATAGGCTCTGCATCGACTTTGGTCACGTTGTTTAACCGGCGATAATCGACGCAGAGGCGAATCGTCGAGTCCTTTTTTCTGACCAGGACGATAGGAAAAGAGTATTCTGACTGTGATTTTTGAATTATTCCACTCGACTCAAGATTTAAAAGTTCCTTGTCGAGACTTTCCCTGTAATTTAATGGGATGGAATAAGGTCGGCATTTGATCGGGGTGTTATCAGTCAGAATAATAGAATGTTCTATCCTGTCTGTCCTACCTGGGATGTCGGAAAAAATGTCCCTGTACTCAGTTACTAGCTCTATGATCTGTCGTCGTTGCTCGTCTGTAAGTTTCGGTTCTAAACGTATGCTATCAATTGTCCCAGTCGTGTCTACTGTCGGGACTGGTAATTCTATTCCGTCGTCATCTGTCTGATTAAGTACTGTCGTTGTACTAGCTGTGTGTTCTGTCTCCTGGCTATGTGTGTTTGCGCTGTCGTCGTCCTCTGTCGCCCTACCTAGTGTAGTTGTGTTGTGTACGACTGTCGTCCGATTGCTTGGTGTAGGTGCAATCTGTTCGTCTGTCATCAGTTCTTGTCGTGAGAAATAAGGCTTCAGCATGTTGATATGAAATATCTTTAATTTTCCCTTTATCGATATTTCATAATCGACATCTGATATCTGTCGTTCAACTTTGAATGGCCCTTGCCATGATGTTAGTAACAGGTTACGTTTATCTGGTAGTAAAATTAGCACCTTTTGATTGGGTTCAAGGTGTAGGGTTTTGGCACTCTTGTTTGCATAATTGCGGTACATCTGGCCTTTTCTCTCCAAATATGATTTGGCTATTACACACGCCTTCATAATTTTATCGTGTGTCTCTGTTACCATCTCGTATGGTGTTAATCAGGTTGGACTCTCTACTGAGCTAGTGATTAGCTGATAGTAAATTGTTAGGGGTCCACGAGGGTTCGCCCCATAAACTAACTCAAAAGGTGAGAAACCCGTACTTGAGTGCGGAATTTCTCGATGGGCAAACAGCACTGCTGGTAATAGAGTGTCCCAATCAGATGGGTTCTCTGCTGTTACTTTTGCCAGCATGTGTTTTAGATCCCCGTTAATTTTTTCTATACTCCCGTTGCTCGCAGGGTGATACGGGCTACAGAAGTGTTGTTCTATTCCTAGCAATTTTGTTAGGGCTTGCATAGCAGCCGAAATAAACTTGGTTCTTCGGTCGGATAAAATGGTTCGAGGAAAGCCAAATCGACAAAATAGGTGTAAAAATACATTTGCCACATCTTTGGAGGTAATGTATTTGAGTGGCACCGCTTCGATCCACCTTGTACAAAGATCCACGAGGGTTAGTATAAACCGGTTTCCTTTGTTCGACACCTGATTCAGGGGTCCAACAATATCTACCGCTACACTTTCGAATGGTCTAGAGGCCAATATTGAACGTTGAACCTCGGCTGTTACATGCTTTCCCTTTCTTACTAAATGTTGACAAATGGTACATGACCGACAGAAAAATTTAATATCGTTACAACATTTAGGCCAATAGAAATGTGACAAAATTCTGGCTCTTGTTTTGTCATAGGCCAAATGTCCAGCACACGGTGAATCATGCGCAATCTTTAGCACATTTTGTCTGTGTTTTAAAGGGAACACCGTCTGCTGAATTTCATGGTTATTGGTGGTATAATAACGCATGAGAATTCCGTTGTGTATTTTAAAATACCAAGATGCATTTTAGTTACTTTCGCTCGCTCACCTAACAATTAAAAATAAGGTGCGATAGTTTGATCGGTGCGTTGTGCCTCGATAAACTCTTGTCGAGTGATATTGTTACTAGCACCGCTGGGTGTTAACAACTGTAACATTTCATTTTGTAGGTCAGTATAATGAGTTTGAGTATCTGACCTCGTTACAGCATTAGCCGTGTTTGTTTGCTTCCAGGCTAATATTTCGTCATCAGTACATTGTTTTAATGAAGGCAAGCACCCAATAATTAGGTCCGTACAGGGATTTTGCAGGATCGCGCATGTAAATGTGCCGGAAAGGAACGGGGTGTTCATGCGGACTTTTGCCAGCGGGTATTTCTCAATGTTTCCAGAGAAAGTACGGCATTTAACAAACTCACCCTTATAATCTTCTGGCTTAACTAGCTCTCTTCTTACCCCAAGTAAAGTGCTGCCGCTATCAAGTAAACATTGGCATGGTTGTTCGTTGACCAGTGCATCGTGGAACTTTAGATTACCTCTGGAGGCGACAGCTGCATTAGCATCTTCGTTGGAACATGGTATAACATGACCACATTTAAGTTTCCCTTCCGCATGAAACTGGTGACACGTGTCACATTTATTAAAGTCTAATATATCAGTCAACACAGCCACACTCTCACATTCATTGAATGGTAATACATTTTCAAGATCGTAATCAACTATACTATCATCGTCCGATGATGTATCTAAGAGCACAGCATTGCTAGCCTTCATTCTTTGCCTGCCCAAACACTTAGAAGAATAGTGGCCATAACTTGAACAGAAGAAGCATTTAACAGCTCGTTTGTATGAGTTTCGTTTGTTTTCCTGCTTTTTCATCATCATTTCAAGATGAGCAGGATAAGATGGACTTTTATCACACATCGAGTACTGCGGATGAAATAATTTGCAGTATACACATTGTGGTGGCTTCTGATAGGGTTTATCTATCTTCTGATACCCTTTCTGGTTGTATGATTTGCTAGGTACGTTCTTAACAAAAGCAGTGATTTCAGTATCATGTAAAGAAGTTTTAAATATGTCCCTGTTTGAGGAAAAATACGCTGAACCACGTTTTTCGAGTTGTTCAATAGATTCAATGTCTGCTTGTTGAAGGAACTTAGCAAAGGGAGTAGGAACTGTGGATATGACTTTATCCATCACCATTAGGTCCTGCAATTTATCAAAATTCTTCCCTACTTTTGCCGCCTTAAGCCATTTATTGAATATACTCTGGACATTTGATACATAGTCTGAGAACGTTTCAGTTGGCTTCGGTTTTATCTGAGAGTACTGGATCTGATATCCAGGAGCATCGAGTAGAAAATGCTGCATAATCCTATCATGGATATACTGATAGTTACTTCTTAGATCAGATGGTATCGATTCGATAACTTTTAATGGCTCCCCACTGAGATTTCTCATGTAGATCATGGCCCAATCTTCTAATGGTATTTTCTGACTTTTCAGTTGGAATTCTATATTTTCAGTCCATGCTGAGATTGAATCGCCTTGACTGAAGGGCTTGATGATCCCTTTATACTTAGAAAATTTATTTTGCTCTTCCTGACTCTTCTGTTTAGTAGCGGCTATCTGGATGTTAGAGTCAATTTCCATCTCTTTCATCTTTAACTTTGTTTGTGACTCTACCTCTATTCGCTTGTGCTTTATTTCTATTTCCTTCTGTTTATTGGCGTCCTCCATTTCTATCTGCTTTTGCTTTATGGCATCATCCATCTCTATCTGCTTTTGATTTATGGTATCGTTCATCTCTATTTGCTTTTGCTTTGTAGCATGATCCAACTCCATTTGTTTCTGCTTGGTGGCTTCTTCTACCTCCTACATCTCTTTTTGATGTTGTCTTTCTAATGCTCTTTCATCTCTCAATTTGGCTGTTTCTTCTTTGTATCTTTCGTTTGCCCATTTCTCTAATTTTTCTCCAGTATGGCCTAGTTCTTTGCCAGCCTGGATGCAGTCATTTAATGATGACATTATATGGCTTTATGTTATTCCACAATTGATATCAATATAATTTTACAATACAATTTTAAAGTTATTAAGTATTAAATATTTACAATCTTTACTGAAAAAGAAGATGCATCGTTAATGATGTCTATCAAAATTAGTGGAAAATATACTCATCTAATATGCTGAAAAATACGGCACTCGGGATGTTCCACCATTGTCTTTCGTACACACAACTGATCGACTTGCTCTCACAACTGATGTCTCTGTTTAATAGAGCATCAACAGTTTAGAAACATGCATGTAATGTACAATACATGTTTGTTATTAATTTCAAATATTACAGTTTATACGGATGGTAACTTATAAATGTGATATAAATAATGATGATTGATGTAAATGATGAATGTATGATAGTATAAATGATCGTCAATGAGCTGTAAGATGATTCGTCAAATGACTGTCAATGTCGTCTTGTCTTCACTTTCACTTGTCTCTGACTGAGCTGCGCTGTATGACTTTAGCTTAACCTCTACTCTATTTCTGTTGTGCAAAAAGAATTTGCTTTTGCACAAATAAATACGTGAATTTGATGAATATTGACATCATGATTGTATAACACGAAATGGTTCATAAATGATGGTTAAATTTGTAATTTAGATACATTTCCATCACAAGAATTTACAAAATCAACATAATTAACATTTTGTATAATTTATGACATTAAGTGGGAAATTGGTAGATTAATCGTGCTTGAAAGTGGTTCAAGCCCCACACATGGTAATTAGATGGTGAACTAAAGTACTTCTGATAACAAATGGTACTTGAAGATGGTTCACGGTATTTCTGACAAAAATGGTATCCTAATATGTTTATCAAATGGTAGGTTCAGGCACTTCTAACACAAAATGGTAATGTGCGTTGGTTCAAGGAACTTTGACACCAAATGGTAATAAGCGGTGATTCAAGCCCCACGATTTTGACCACAAATGATAACGTGGTGCTGGTCCAAGGTAATGGACGGTGGTTCAAGGAACTTCTGACACCAAATGGTATCCTGCCTGTCAGCAACTCACTTGCGACAGGCATACAAGGATTCCCTACTTTTGCACTACACGAAAGTGACAACTCGTATTGTTTGCAAAAGGATACATTTTATTCGGAGCTGATCGTACATAAGCTCCACGAGCGGAATACCACATCGGTATTAAACATCATAGTATGTTATGAAGATGGAATGAGGAGATGATGTTAATGATAATAACTACTGAAGCTAAGCCTAAGTCCTAACTATTAATACTGTCCTTTTCAACAACAAAGTATCCACAGCGGATATACAGTCTGTTCCCTACGCCGTCGAGTCTCTGTCTGAACAAGCTTCCTGTGGCGTGTTCAGCCACAAGCAATTAGCTCTCCGTGCATCCGCTAGTTTACGTGCTTGGAGTTCCAGCACGCTGGTCACTTGGTTATAGTAACCAGAGTTACCTGGTCACTTCTCGTGCTGCGGGTTTCCCAGTCTCTTGGGTAACCCCAGCTCACGTACACTCGTTGCCCTCCTTGTTGACACGAGTGTGTCCCGTTATAGCTATTTATAGCGTTTGTGTCTCTTCTGTCTGGTCTCCTAAATCGTTATGTTACTTGCCCTTTTCCTTAGCTCTATTTAGCTCTTCTTAGCTTTGAGCTCTTACGTAGGTCTTTGACAGGCTCTCCTTCCTCCCCTGTTGTGTTACAAACTTTTAAGTTGTGGGGGTAACACAAGTTGTAATCTCACAAAAATTGGCTGTCTAATTTTGTCAAAGACTTCGTAAGTTCTCTACTTCTCTTCTGGGGATAGGACAAGATCTCTCCTTTCCTTCGTCACACTGTTGTATCACTTCACTTGGCTAATTGAGTAGCTCACCACACTAGTACAGTTGGCTATAAACTGTCATTAAATTTCTGGGAATTGTGTGATCCGGAACCAATGCCATAAGACCTGTCCTCCGATTGTCCCAAAATTGACAATCCCATACAACTTGCCTCTGTTACGAGTGCAATACATGGACAATAAATGTTCATGCTCCCATATAATAATTGCCCCAACTAGTATACATGCTTTATGTGCTACTCTTCACCTTTTAGCTTCCGCTTGTGAAGAAATATTTAAGTGTTACACTAAGGCTTTAGAGATGTTATTGTGTCCCCTGTTGGAGTAGTTATCGTTCTTTGAAGGTAATGATGTATGCAAGTTTATGTGTTTGTTTTCCTGGTTGGTTGCGTGTTTCCTATTAAACTAAAGTGTATTAACTTACTAACATGTGTATGCGTTTCTAATTTACGTGTATGTACTCTTTCGAGCGCCGTAAAGCGGTTTATTGTAGCCACAAACGAGTGTGTTATGCTGATTCATGACTACAGTCCCGTTTTAAGATGCTCAAAATATGTTTCCTATGTCTCTCATTATTAATATAGCAACTACACACCTATAAAAACTCGGAACAACACATTGCTTACACAGATTGACACAGACAAGTTACAACAAGTCGTATTATGCGGTGAAAAAAAAATTACCGCAACATCTCTCTCACTCTTCCTGATTTAATTCATTTCTCTCTCTCCATTCACACATCTTTCGTTCATCTTTCATTCAACAGTGGTTTTAAAATATTGGTTCGTTATTAAAATATGGTTCAAGAAATAATGCATGGATGAACAATAAATATGTACATTAAATCGTTGGCTGAATTTAAATCGGTTTTCAAGCCACATGACTGTGCTGTATTTCTGCACTCGTCATATCTATACAAAAATATACATGGTTGTAATGGATTGTTTGCTACCAATCCTAGTGGTAATGACTGATCTAACTAATCTATTGTAAGTTGGTGTACTGTTCTAAATTAATCTAAGGGAACCAATCTAATTAACTAATTAAATTTAGGAAAAATGGGTTAGTTACCTTAAAGTGTTTTTAATACATGGAATGATATAAATTACTAAATGATGGGTTAATTTGTAAGTGATGTTTTAATTAACTAATATATAACTAAATATGTTTAAATGGTGATAAACTAAAGTAATATGATGTAGGTGTTAAATTAAATGAGTTCTTAACTAAATGTAGGTGAATTATAACTCTGAAATGTCCTAAATAAAGTTATATGGTAAATCTACATTCATAATTCTAATATCACTACAAAAATATGAAGTTATACGCGACTGTTTATAAAAACATGTTATATACATATCACATATAATTTCTATCTAACTACACTAATTAATTACATCCAGGTGTGATGTCGGAGCAGTGTCCTCTGTAGAATGTCCTCGAAAATAGAGTTCAACTAGACAAAGTCTGATTTACGCTCTCATCCTGGGTAATGTTCATACTAATGGTATGCTACTGATTTGTGTAGGTTCAAATCTAACACTTCGATCCACTCACGTGTTGTATATATGGTAGTGGTGTAGACAACTAATAATGTGTCTGTTCATTTCACTGATACTGACACAGTTTATATTACACAGGTTTAAGCGACTGGCGATGGTAACGCACTATAATGTTCACAATCACCACATAGGGCACTAGGTAATTACAGTGTCAATGTCTTTGGTGATAGTAAGGTCGCTCTCTTCTCGTATTTCAGGTATCTCAATGTGAGAAGGTCGGCTCAATGTGTCAGCCAGAGAGTTCATGCTTCCCTTCAAATGTTTAATAGTGAAGGCATAATTTTGCAGTATCAAGGACCACCTGTAGATCCTGTTATTGCGATGGACCCCAGTCTGCATGACAGTTAGCGGCGAATTATCGGTTTCAATAACAAACTCTGTACCCGCTAGGAATCTATGAAGTTTCCTGACACAATAGATCACGCTTAAAGCTTCCAATTCAGAGGCTGAGTATCTTCCTTCAGCAGGAGTGATCTTACGGCTTACGTACATTATCGGGTGAAAATTCCTTCATAAAACTGGCCTAAGACGCCAGAAATGGAAATAGAACTTGCGTCTGTACGGAGGAAATACGTAAGATTCTGATTAGGCAAACGCAAAATAGGTGGAACGCTAAACATGCGTTTCAATTTTGATAAAGCATCAATTAACTGTGCATCTTGAACATTTAATTTTACAGATGCTTTTAAAATATTAGAAAAAACGCTGGTGATTTCAGCCAAATTTGGTATAAATTTGCTGTAATAATTGACAAGACCAAGCAAACTACGGACCTGTTTCTTGGTCGTTGGCATAGTTAAATTGAGAATCTTGGTCACAATTCTCTCATCTGTTCTGAGTTGGCCTCTGCTGATTGTATGGCCTAGGAAATCAATTTCTTCCATTCCCAACTCCACTTTGGTGGGTTTTACTGTAAGACCGAATAATCGCAATCTATCGAAGACATGTCGCAGTTTCTGTAAGTGTGATGTCCAGTCTGCTGTATGGATACAAATGTCATCAATATAAGTCGATGTATTAGTAATTCCGTGCAAAAGGTCCCTAGTGAGTCGGACAAAAGTGGCTGGGGCATTACGAAGACCGAAAGGAAGAAAACACCACTCATATAGACCTAGAGTGGTTGAGAAAGCTGTTAAAGGAATAGACAATGATTGCATCGGGACCTGCCAATAACCTTTCGTAAGGTCAAGTTTAGAAAAGATACGTGATGTTGACATATCAAGGATAAGATCGTCACATGATGGGATAGGCTCTGCATCGACTTTGGTCACGTTGTTTAACCGGCGATAATCGACGCAGAGGCGAATCGTTGAGTCCTTTTTCTTGACCAGGACGATAGGAAAAGAGTATTCTGACTGTGATTTTTGAATTATTCCACTCGACTCAAGATTTAAAAGTTCCTTGTCGAGACTTTCCCTGTAATTTAATGGGATGGAATAAGGTCGGCATTTGATAGGGGTGTTATCAGTCAGAATAATGGAGTGTTCTATCCTGTCTGTCCTACCTGGGATGTCGGAAAAAATGTCCCTGTACTCCGTTACTAGCTCTATGATCTTGTCGTCGTTGCTCGTCTGTAAGTTTCGGTTCTAAACGTATGCTATCAATTGTCCCAGTCGTGTCTACTGTCGGGACTGGTAGTTCTATTCCATCGTCATCTGTCTGATTAAGTACTGTCGTTGTACTAGCTGTGTGTTCTGTTTCCTGGCTAGGTGTGTTTGCGCTGTCGTCGTCCTCTGTCGCCCTACCTAGTGTAGTTGTGTTGTGTACGTCTGTCGTCCGGTTGCTTGGTGTAGGTGCATTCTGTTCGTCTGTCATCAGTTCTTGTCGTGAGAAATAAGGCTTCAGCATGTTGATATGAAATATCTTTAATTTTCCCTTTATCGATATTTCATAATCGACATCTGATATCTTTCGTTCAACTTTGAATGGCCCTTGCCATGACGTTAGTAACAAGTTACGTTTATCTGGTAGTAAAAGTAGCACCTTTTGATTGGGTTCAAGGTGTAGGGTTTTGGCACCCTTATTTGCATAATCGCGGTACATCTGGCCTTTTCTCTCCAAAGATGATTTGGCTATTACACACGCCTTCATAATTTTATCGCGTGTCTCTGTTACCATCTCGTATGGTGTTACTGAGGTTGGACTCTCTACTGAGCTAGTGATTAGCTGATGGTAAATTGTTAGGGGTCCACGAGGGTTCGCCCCATAAACTAACTCGAAAGGTGAGAAACCCGTACTTGAGTGCGGAATTTCTCGATGGGCAAACAGCACTGCTGGTAATAGAGTGTCCCAATCAGATGGGTTCTCTGCTGTTACCTTTGCCAGCATGTGTTTTAGATCCCCGTTAATTTTTTCTATAATCCCGTTGCTGGCAGGGTGGTATGGGCTACAGAAATGCTGTTCTATTCCTAGCAATTTTGTTAGGGCTTGCATAGCAGCCGAAATAAACTGGGTTCCTCGGTCGGATAAAATGGTTCGAGGAAAGCCAAATCGACAAAATAGATGTAAAAATACATTTGCCACATCTTTGGAGGTAATGTATTTGAGTGGCACCGCTTCGATCCACCTTGTACAAAGATCCACGAGGGTTAGTATGAACCGGTTTCCTTTGTTCGACACCTGATTCAGGGGTCCAACAATATCCACCGCTACACTTTCGAATGGTCTAGAGGCCAATATTGAACGTTGAACCTCGGCTGTTACATGCTTTCCCTTTCTCACTAAATGTTGACAAATGGTACATGACCGACAAAAAGATTTAATATCGTTACAAAACTTAGGCCAATAGAAATGTGACAAAATTCTGGCTCTTGTTTTGTCATAGGCCAAATGTCCAGCAAACGGTGAATCATGCGCAATCTTTAGCACATTTTGTCGGTGTTTTAAAGGTAACACCGTCTGCTGAATTTCATGGTTATTGGTGGTATAATAACGCATGAGAATTCCGTTGTGTATTTTAAAATACCAAGATGCATTTTTAGTTACTTTCGCTCGCTCACCTAACAATTTAAAATAAGGTGCGATAGTTTGATCGGTGCGTTGTGCCTCGATAAACTCTTGTCGAGTGGTATTGTTACTAGCACCGCTGGGTGTTAACAACTGTAACATTTCATTTTGTAGGTCAGTATAATGTGTTTGGGTATCTGACCTCGTTACAGCATTAGCCGTGTTTGTTTGTTTCCAGGCTAATATTTCGTCATCAGTACATTGTTTTAATGATGGCAAGCAACCCAAGAATTAGGTCAGTACAGGGATTTTGCAGAATCGCGCACGTAAATGTGCCGGAAAGGAACGGGGTGTTTATGCGGACTTTTGCCAGCGGGTATTTCTCAATGTTTCCAGAGAAAGTGCGGCATTTAACAAACTCACCCGTATAATCTTCTGGCTTAACTAGCTCTCTTCTTACCCCAAGTAAAGTGCTGCCGCTATCAAGTAAACATTGGCATGGTTGTTCGTTGACCAGTGCATCGTGGAACTTTAGATTACCTCTGGAGGCTAAAGCTGAATTAGCATCTTCGTTGGAACATGGTACAACATGACCACATTTAAGTTTTCCGTCCGCATGAAACTGGTGACACGTGTCACATTTATTAAAGTCTAATATATCAGTCACTACAGCCACACTCTCACACTCATTGAATGGTAATACATTTTCAAGCTCAGAATCAACTACACTATCATCGTCAGATGATGTATCTAAGAGCACAGCATTGCTAGCCTTCATTCTTTGCCTGCCCAAACACTTAGAAGAATAGTGGCCATAACTTGAACAGAAGAAGCATTTAACAGCTCGTTTGTATGAGTTTCGTTTGTTTTCCTGCTTTTTCATCATCATTTCAAGATGAGCAGGATAAGATGGACTTTTATCACACATAGAGTACTGCGGATGAAATAATTTGCAGTATACACACTGTGGTGGCTTCTGATAGGGTTTATCTTTCTTCTGATACCCTTTTGGTTGTAAGACCTTGCTAGGTACGTTCTTAACAAAAGCAGTGATCTCAGTATCATGTAAAGATGTTTTAAATATGTCGCGGTTTGAAGAAAAATACGCTGAACCACGTTTTTCGAGTTGTTCAATAGATTCAATGTCTGCTTGTTGAAGGAACTTAGCAAAGGGAGTAGGAACTGTGGATATGACTTTATCTATCACCATTAAGTCCTGCAATTTATCAAAATTCTTCCCTACTTTTGCCGCCTTAAGCCATTTATTGAATATACTCTGGACATTTGATACATAGTCTAAGAACGTTTCAGTTGGCTTTGGTTTTATCTGTGAGTACTGGATCTGATATCCAGGAGCATCGAGTAGAAAATGCTGCATAATCCTATCATGGATATACTGATAGTTACTTCTTAGATCTGTTGGTATCGATTCGATAACTTTTAATGGCTCCCCACTGAGATTTCTCATGTAGATCATGGCCCAATCTTCTAATGGTATTTTCTGACTTTTGAGCTGGAATTATATATTTTCAGTCCAAGCTGAGATCGAATCGCCTTGACTGAAGGGCTTGATGATCCCCTTATACTTAGAAAATTTATTTTGCTCTTCCTGACTCTTCTGTTTAGTAGAGGCTATCTGGATGTTAGAGTCAATTTCCATCTCTTTCATCTTTAACTTTGTTTGTGACTCTACCTCTATTTGCTTTGCTTTATTGCATCGTCTATCTTTATCTGCTTCTGTTTTATTTCCAATTCCTTCTGTTTATTGGCGTCTTCCATCTCTATCTGTTTTTGCTTTGTGGCATGATCTAACTCTAATTGTTTCTGCTTGGTGGCTTCTTCTAACTCCCTCATCTAATTCTGATGCTGTCTTTCTAATGCTCTTTCGTCTCTCTCTAGAGCAGCTTTTCTCTCTGACTCTTCTCTGTATCTTTCGTTTGCCCATTTCTCTAATTTCTCTCCAGTATGGCCTAGTTCTTTGCCAGCCTGGATGCAGTCATTTAATGATGACATTATATGGCTTTATGTTATTCTACAAGTGATATCAATATAATTTTACAATATAATTTTACAGTTATTATGTGTTAAATATTTACAATCTTCACTGAAAAAGAGGATGTATTGTTAATGATGGTTATCAAAATTAGTGGAAAATATACTCATCTAATCTGCTGAAAAATATGGCACTTGGGATGTTCCACCGTTGTCTTTCGTACACACAACTAATCGACTTGCTTTTATAGCTGATGTCTCTGTTTAATAGAGCATCAACACTTTAGCAACATGCATGTAATGTACAATACATGGTTGTTATTAATTCAAACATTACAGTTTATACGGATGGTAACTTACAAATGTGATATAAATAATGATGATTGATGTAAATGATATGAATGTTATGATAGTATAAATGATCGTCAATGAATTGTAAGATGAATCGTCAAATGAATGTCAATGTCGTCTTGTCTTCACTTTCTATCGTCTCTGACTGAGCTGCGCTGTATGACTTTAGCTTAACCTCTAATCTATTTCTGTTGTGCAAAAAGAATTTGCTTTTGCACAAGTACATACGTGAATGTGATGAATGTTGACATTATGATAGTATCACAAGAAATGGTTCACAAATGATGGTTAAATTTGTAATTTCGATACATTTCCATCAAAAGAATTTACAAAAATAACATAAATAACATTTTGTAGAATTTCCGAATTATGTGGGAAATTGGTAGATTAATCGTGCTTGAAGGTGGTTCAAGCCCCACAAATGGTAATTAAATGGTGAATTAAAGTACTTATGATAACAAAATGGTACTTGAAGATGGTTCAAGGTATTTCTGACACTAAATGGTAATTACGGTGGTTCAAGGCCCCACGATTCTGACAACAAATGGTAATTGGCTGTGGTTCAAGGCCCACGATTCTGACACCAATGGTAATGGATGGTGGTTCAAGGAACTTCTGACACCAAATGTATCCTAACATGTCTATCAAATGGTAGTTTCAAGCACTTCTGACACCAAATGGTATCCTGCCTGTCAGCAACTCACTTGCGACAGGCATACAAGGATTCCCTACTTTTGCACCACACGAAAGTGACAACTCGTATTGTTTGCAAAAGGATACATTTTATTTGGAGCTGATCGTACATGAGCTCCACGAGCGGAATACCACATCGGTATTAAACATCATAGTATGTTATGAAGATGTAATGAGGAGATGATGTTAATGATAATAACTACTGAAGCTAAGCCTAAGTCCTAACTATTGATACTGTCCTTCTTAACAACAAAGTATCCACAGCGGATATACAGTCTGTTCCCTACGCCGTCGAGTCTCTGTCTGAACAAGCTTCCTGTGGCGTGTTCAGCCACAAGCAATTAGCTCTCCGTGCATCCGCTAGTTTACGTGCTTGGAGTTCCAGCACGCTGGTCACTTGGTTATAGTAACCAGAGTTACATGGTCACTTCTCATGCTGCGGGTTTCCCAGTCTCTTGGGTAACCCCAGCTCACGTACACTCGTTGCCCTCCTTGTTGACACGAGTGTGTCCCGTTATAGCTATTTATAGCGTTTGTGTCTCTTCTGTCTGGTCTCCTAATCGTTATGTTACTTGCCCTTTTCCTTAGCTCTTTTTAGCTCTTCTGAGCTGTGAGCTCTTACGTAGGTCTTTGACAGCTGCCAAATCTCGCGCAGCTGTATTTTGAACGCGATATGCGGAATTACGAATGGCGTCCGTAACCTCTTCGTCACAGAGACGGGTTAAATACCTAAGGGCTATTATAACATCAGATGGCAGATGCAGGACGGAGATTCAGAGCAGAATAAGTATATTACAGAAAATAGAATGTATCTTATGTAATAAGTCACCATCACTGAATGTAAGAAAGGGAGTGCTGATATGTTTTATAGAACTTTTTTTGCTGTATAACAGCGAATCATTGAACATTGATGAATAAATTGAGGAAACCTTGGAAACAACGAATATAGGGTTCCTGAGATGAATGTTGCCTTTACCTCGCAAATAAAACCATAACATTATTTAAAACTATAAGAAAGAGGCATTCTTTAGTCACGTGATGAGAAAAGAGATATTGCAGAATATCGTGACATATGGAAAGATTAGTGTTGAAAGAGGCAGAGACAGACCAAGAGAAATTATGTTGGATGGATGAGACGGTGGCGTATAGGAATATCTTGAGTATTATAGATCCAGATGACCAAGGATCGAGATCTGTGGACAGACATGAACGCCTACGCCGTCTGGCAAGGCACATGATGATGATGAGGATATATATGATATAATGTTACTTAAACTTTATCAATGTCAATTTATCTAGCATACAGTTTACTTAAACTTTCCAAGTGTCACTTTTTTCTAACACAAGCAAGCAAGCATGCAATATCAGATCACTTTAATTTTACCAATATCACATGTTCAAAAATATCAAGTTATTATTCATTTACAAATATCAAGTTATTTTTGGCATCAACTTTCTGTAACTTTCCAAATGGCACTTTGTCTAACTCCTTGGCTGCCTATCGGGTTACTTTAACTTTGCAAATATCAAATCGTCTATGGGAGTCAGCATGGCAGAATGGATAAAAGCGCTCGTTCTTAAACATCCTATGTGCTGATACTAAGGTAGCGGGCTCATCCCCTTATACCGTTCAGTTTGACTAAAATGTTGACTTCTCGTCCGTGACTTGGGAATGTAAATTACAAGTATCTCTGAAGTCGGAATGGGTTCGCCTGAAGGCGAGGAACACTGGTAATAGGGAAAGCTAATCCACACGCAAAATTAATTCCAGTGCTGCCAGAAATAGTGTGTATAGATCACGCTTGAGTTCAATGCGAGCGAAAGCACCAACAACAACAAAACAAATACACACAGACATAAAAAACAAGACAGAAACAATTGTCTTGCGCATCAATGTCCTTTAACATTCTTATTGTCTAGTTATCTCGGATATACAGTTACTTAAACTTTATAAACATCAAGTTATCTAGAACATGTGTTCTTTTAACTTTATAAATATCGTATCTTCTGGGAGATCAAGTTATTTTAAAGTTCAAATGTTAAGTTATCTAACACGTCAGTTTTATTTAACTTTCCGAAAGTCAAATTATATAGACAGTCAGGTTATTTTAACTTTACAAATCTCAAGATGTATACACATAAGTTTTCTTTAACGATCCAAATTTCTAGTTATCTTGAATATCAGGTACTAAATTTTACAAATATTAAATTATCTAGACCATCACGTTCCCTTGAATGTATACGTGTCAAGTTGTCTATCAGCTTCTTTTAACTTTATCAATGGCAAAGGGACAATTTTCTGTAAACTTTCCAAATGTTAAACTATTGGGACTGTTAATTTCTTTTCGCTCTACATAAGTTATTTTTATATCCTTTATAGGACGTCACATTAACCCCCAGCATTTATTTACTGCCATGTTATTTTATTTGTAATGTTGCGATTAGCAGATGGAAACGCGGGAAAAAAAAATAAAGCACCTCAGTGTCCGGTAGTCGGAATTATGAAACTACATTCATTAGCCCTAAACCGGAGACGCCAACGTTATGGTAAGAAATTGGCAAATTATCTAGATCATCAGTCTTCCGTTCACTTTAGTTTGTACTGTTTTTTTAGGTCATCAGCTTGTGCTGACTCTTCAAGTTACACATTACCTGGAGTTTTGAGCCTACTTCAACTTTCCATACGTCATGTTATCAAAGTCATCCGAATCCTTTCACTTTCCAAATGCCTTATGAACTTGGACAGTAGATTTCTAGGTTTCTTTCCCCAAGATATCATTGGGGGGGGGGGGGGGGGGAGGAGAACGGAAAGGGGGGGGGGGGGGCTCATAAAATATTTGGTTTTCCCTATCTATATATATATATATAAGCAGCCGGTCTCTGTGGCTAAAGGTTTTGCGAACGCGGTTTGTGAGCCCGTATACCCGGGTTCGAAACACGGCGGTGCTGGTTTTTTCAAAAAAGGTATAGGGGCCGGTCGTTCAGAAAGCAATGGCCAACTACTGAACGTAACACTTGCTTAGTACATCAACAGCAGCTGAAAATGCTGGTGTTGACTGCAACGTCCCGTAAGGGATACGCAACAAAAATATATATATATTATATACAAATATATATATATATATATATATATATATATATAATATATATATATATATATATATATATAATATATATATATATATATATATATATATATATATATATATATATATATATATATATATATATATATATATATATCGCTACTTTAGTACTTAATCATATTATTCTTTTCAAACAATATTTTTGAGGGGGTGGGGATAACAGTTTCTTTTCTTTGAGCTACTACTAGAGGAGAGGTGTGGCAAATTTGTCCCGTGGTACTTAAGGCAGGCTTGCGCGACCGCTATATAGGTCCAGTGCAGATCTGTAACCCACACTGGAACTGAAGCAAGTTTTCAGTTTTTCGCCATCCTGGAGGACAGTTACTTACGTATAGTGACGGAAAGAATGAATATGTGCTTCTAATTGTATGGATGGGTGTGTACGGGCCACGTGTTATGCTCTAGTAGTTATGTGAAACGTGGACCAGCTTAAAACATCTAATGGCGGTGGGAAACTGTAAATAATAGCACGGACTGAGAGCAAACCCAATGGCCAAGTCCTACGAGAAACAAATGAAAACTGTGAACTGATTAGAGACATAAATCGTAGACAGTCAACATCTTTTGGACACGTTATGAGAATAATAAATTGGAGAACTTGGTGACGACTGGCAAGATTGAGAGAAAAAGAACAAGATAAAGACAAGGAAGTAATTATCTGGATGAGCTTGGCCACGTGGCAAAGTGGAGACAAGAACACGGAGCTGATCCACGACTAGGGTGATCGTGTGCGATGGCGAAACATGACCGCCCACGCTTATCGGCATGGCACATGATAATGAATTATGCAAAGTGCAGACGTGGCTAGAAGTATGTTTCAGATTTTCAGTGCCTGGACTCGCAAATTACAGAGTCAAGTGCTGTCAACATGAAGTGTTGTTTCTGAACTCCAGTTTCATGCAGACTTGGGCAACGTGGTTTGTACAAACATTGAAAGTTTAAGCCATAGTGGAATACCATGGAGAATGCGGACAGCTCAGATAACAGAGATGTGACAGGCACATCAATTGATGTCAATGATAGATCGATTCAGAGTGGATTAATTTGGCCACTTCATCTTCATCAGTTTTACTAGTAAATAACAAAAAGAAATCAAAGTAAGACATAAATAGACTGATTCTCAGACAAAGTCGCGGCCTTCAGCTGTTCATTTAATGTCTTCGGTTAAAGTGACAAGCTTTAAGTTGTTGACAATAATGCACTTCGACTGTGAGAAAACAAAGCTTATTCGCATTGAGTGTATTGTATTCCTTGCTGCATTCCTGGTGTGTGCTTGATCCTGAAGGGGGGCAAAGTGTTAGGATCTGCAGAGATCACAACAATGAAGGAGAAATCAGTTGACAGGAGTACAAGAAATGCATTAATGCGATTGCTGTCAAAGGACAACCCCATATTAAACCCAAAGCTCTTTATGACATGGAATTAGAACGATGAGACCGGTTTCTGAACTCCAGTTTCACGCAGACCTGGTCAATGAAGTCTCATTAAACATTAAGAGTTGAAGCCAAGGCGGATTACCATGGCCTGTGAAATACAAAATGCAGACAGCTCAGATAACAAACTTAAAAATAACACAAACGAGGAAGAGCCAAGTCTACCCAGCTTTGAAACTATCTGCATTGGTTTGAACAATTCATGAAATGTAATGCTGTCGACCGTTTCTCACAAAGAAACAGAAAAAGAAATTAGTTAGTTGTATATTCTTTACAGAACATCGCAGTCAACCCCAGCCTGTTTGGCTGTTTGTGATCTCTTGGCAAGTTTACGTTCAGTAGTTTACCATTGCTTTCTGAACGACCGGCACCCATGCCCTTTTATGAAAAGCCCAACGCAAGGCGGTCTGCTGCCAAATCCCCTGCAGCTTTGTTTCGAGCCGGCAAGGAAACAGAAGATGAAGGATTTACCACAGAGGTGGAACAAGCTCATCCGGCAGGTCTCGACAGGTCACCCACATCTAGAGATGCAAAAACTAGTCTCAAGCAGAAGTCAACAGCTTTCAAAACCATGGTATCCAGTCCTGATCTTGATGACTTGGCTGAAATTTGAGCAGGGCTGTTTTTGACAGAATTATATTTCCCAGTACAATATGTCAGGCAAGAAATCGTGCAATATTGTGTTGATGATGTGCATGTTTAAATTCATTACAAGAATACATTGTTTTGAATTGCCTATTGTGTCTACTTAGTCTTGAAACATTTTGGTCACATGTAGGTCAGACAACATGCGGTCATAAGAGCAAGCACTGTACAAGTGTTTCTCAACCGCCGGTAATGGAATTCCCCCCACCCTCTCCCCTCAGGGTTTCCGAGGTCGAGGGGGGGGGGGGGAGAGATTAAGATTATTTCAAGATCGCGTTAATACTGTTTTCCCCTCCATACTTCTCGCCCTACTGAAATTCGTTTTATAAAGTAAGTAGACCCGCAAATCACGTTTTATCTAGACGTCCAGACTTGTTCTAGTATGTGTTATTAAATTTAACTGCCATGTTTACGTATAATGTGTAGAGGCGGGAGAGGAGGATGGGGGAACCACTGCACTATACAAACGACGGCAACAGACCAGTCAATAAACATTTCAAAGGATATGTTTTCTTCGCTTTCAAATATATTGCAATATTTTATAAATAAATTTGCTGTACTTGATTATTGTTGCTTTTGCCATTTTTGCTACAACTTGACAAATAAATTGCGTTCTGTGCATTCATGGATCTCCCTTGTATCACTTACAACTGCGAAGCTATTTCTGTCTTTCAGTTTACATTTTTCAAATTACATGATTACATACCACAGCATGTTTCACCTTCCTGCATATATTCATTCACTCAAAATTGTGTCTAAACTCATAATACAAGCTGCTCATCATATTTGAAGATGAAAATTGCTTATGTGAACATGCAGACATAGAATCTGGACTGTTTGTTGCCTCATTCTCTGACATTATTTTTTTTTCACCTAATAATTATTTGCAAGGAAATCATTCACATCGTAATATTCCGATTCATTTTTTTGGGGGGTGGGGTGGGGGGGGGGTGGGGGGGTGGGGGGGGAATCGATTCACAGGAGTGGGGAACATTATTTTTTAAATTTTTTTTTCCATTTTGTGTTCATCTTCCACAGTTTTGGAATGAAAATACACATTAATATTACATAATCCGATGCTGTACCACACAGCGAACCATATTGGTTGCTCGATGTGTGACATCTTATATTGTGTCCCAGTTATCTGAAGTGGGAGCTAAAGGCTCGTGGTCTACTAGAGAGAAGGACAGCTTAACAATTAAACCCCCTCAAGGTGAACCCGTGTGATGAAGAACTGGATGCCATGGGTTACTTGGTTGTTAAAGTGGGGCGTCTGGTGTGTGGGGGTAATACCGAGCGTATGGGCGTCTTCTGGACGTTCCGAGCCTCTTTCTTAGCAGGCTGACTCTGATTGTGTTATATCACAGTATAATAAATACTCATATGGAAATATTTCTTCAGGTCTTAGTCGGATATAACTGAGCTACAGTAAACGGTACTACCTGCTTTCTGTTAGCGCCAAATTTTAGGCGACGTTCACCAAACCCGACACCCCACATTGTGCCAACGGCTTCGGCCGGGAGAGTGCAATTGAGAGGGTACAAGCCTTACTCTAGTGCGAAGATATGCAACCCAAAGACTAATTGTCATGGCAGGGCATACCAGGCCCTAAGACTTGATCGCCAAAGGGTCTAGGATCAAAGGTTCCGACAGGCGGCCAGTTAGAGTATTGCTTTGTTGATCCGGAAGCTTCTGCAGCTTGTCTTGTTCCAGACCGAAAGAGGGAATCATGCTGCATGGACAACGTATGGTCTCTAAATTCAGCAAAGGCTTTGTGTTATGAAAAGGTATAACTCCATTTTACAAACTATCGACTGTCAAGACGGTAAGGTACCAGTCATACGGAAACAACATAATAAGAATCATCACCGGAGTTACGGGGTGCGTGCTTTAATCTCGACGCCATCTTCAACAACCAGAGAATATAGAGTAAAGAGAAGAAGACCAGACAATGGTGACTGGAGGTGGCAGAGAAATGGGAAAGAAGGGATCAGAAGATTCAGAAGTATAATGGAAAGTATGAAAGCAGAGAGGGCTGGTACTGCCAAAGTTGACTTCGAAGACCTCTTGCTACAGAAACTGAATGTTAATAACTATCAGTGTCCTGGTTATGTCTACTACATAAACTCTCGTGATCTGAGAAGACATAGACAAGGTCTTTTGGTCAAGCGGGAGGGAGGCATGCAGGGAGTGAAGCATACCACGCAGGGAGTGAGGCATGCGGTAACAAGGACTGGGGCATATGTTGCAGGAAGTGAGGCATGCGGTGCTGGACATGATCAATTGGAATTGAAAGCCACGAGAGATTTAGAGGGATATTTGGAGATTGGCGGGCTCAGAAGCATTGGCGGGCTCAGAAGCATTGGGACTGGCTTAAAGATATGGAGGAAATCTTAGGTGGCAGGCTCCTTCTTTGTCTGTGGGGATCTTAACGCTCGGGGCCGATAATTGGGCAATACAGGGAAACATCGGCAGAGGTACCCCGTACCATAGTTGAGACTGATGTAGTCTGTATTAATGAGAGGAAGCCACCTAGAATGGCAATGAGACCCGGAGACGCAGATACTGCTGGTGATTGGCACTTGTTACCCGGTCGGCGGTATCGGAAACGACAGCAACCGTTTTGGGGGGTCATGAAAGTAACCACTTGTCATGCTCCGGGTTGACTTTCAAATCGAACTAGTTTACGGTTACGAGAGCACACGCACATACACACGAGAGCAGAGCAAATACGAGCGAACCAACACGCTAATGTGACGCATTTGACAGAAGGTATGGATTAGACCACGGGTGGCCAACCTTTTCAGCTGCAGGGCCAAATTTCAGAAATATTTTCTGCCGGGCCACGCACCTAATTTTTTTTTTTTTTAAATTAAAATAAACAAGCAAGCCTGCTACAGCCTCGACCTACATCATCGCTTCCCACTCCGCGGGCCACAACATGACGTTCCGGCGGGTCCGCATGCGGCCCGCGGGCCTCGTGTTGGCCACCCCTGGATTAGACCGAGCAGACTCGTGTTGTGCATTCCGCTGTGGTGAATCCCTGAAGTTGAACTCGTGCGAAAGTGCGGCAGCTGAGCAGCTACAGACATTACGAAAGACACCACAAAGCACACACGAGGAACTGGGGATGGTCAAAAAGGTGATAAAAAGGAAGCTGAGGGGTTCAACCTTCGCGCAGCACTCGCGACTTTCCGCTGGCTAGAACAAACAGCACACGTATGTCATGATTATAACGGACTCACAAAGTGTAATGAGAACGGTGCAGACAAGCTATGCTTTGAGTAGAGTTGCAGGTTTCCATTCAACAATTTTAAATGAGAGAAAATGTGGTGGATCTGTTCCCAAGGTATGTTGATATTGTGGGAAACGAGCAGACGGACTGATTGGCATGAGTTTGCATCCACTTTGTGAGATATTGGTGCATGATAAGGACAGATGTGGTAGAGGACTTGTTTGGAGTCGCGTGTATAGTGCAGAAGAACAGATAGTTCATCACGGCTTAGAGATAACGGTGCTGCAGTGAGCGACCAGAGGATCTGGCCGACACTCATAACTCCGAGGAAAGACCAGATGAACACATTATCAGACTGGCCTGGTACCATTCGTATTGAGACACTTCGCTGGCTGTGTAAATGAGGTCGGAGCGTGTACTTGCATGTACCAAGTGCTGGCATGTCAGTTCTTGACGCATCTCAAATAACAGTTCAGCTAAGAATTTGTATTTCTATAATTTCCTATAATGCAACACCTTTCCTCACAACATATACCATTGATTTCCACGCAACTGCATGTCATCTACATTTGAAGATGATTGTGTATTGAATATGTGTCAGCCTTGTGATGAAGTTTCTATTGCATATAATACATAGTGCTTATACCCAAGCGCTATTTACGTTCTTCATGTTACCCTGTCGAGGCACTTCTGTAAGCAGACTGAATTTGGCGCCAGGGATGCCTGGTATTTTGCCTAAATTAACATTTCCTGATATTTTGCCTACATTAGATGTCCCTGACAAGATAGACAGAAACAGAAATATGTACAGTGTGTGTTTTGAATAAATACATGACACCAATTCTTAATTTCGACTTCTTAAACTTTAACATCAATCACTACATTGTTTTCAATTAAAACCAATGTTTAATATGACCATCACCAAAATCGTAAAACATACTGTCTAAGCGATGTAAAGAGGTAGATATTAATACGTAATCACAATAATCAAGAGTTTTGGTAAACTAATTTGTTGCCCTAATTTACTATTTTGACAAACACGACAGTATAATTACCAATAACTAAATGACAATCTTAATTCGTCGGTTTCTTCGTCTTCTCCTTCTCCTTCCATATATTCTTCTTCTTCTTCTTCTTCTTCTTCTTCTTCCTCTTCCTCTTCTTCTTCTTAATTAGTCTGTTTCTTCGTTTTCTCCTTTTCCGTCTCCTTCTCTTTTTTCATCTCCTTCTTTGTCACCTTTTCCTTCTCTCTCGCCTCCCCTTTCTCCTTCTTCTCCCACGTCTTATTCTTCCTGTTCGTCATCTCCCTTCTCTCCCTCTTCCTCCTCCTCTTCTTCATCCCTCTTTTCGTCTGTATTTCTGTCTTTCTGTCGGCCTGTCCGTTCGTACCATTTTGTCCGTCCTTTCGTCCTTCAGTCTGGCCTGTTGTCTGTCTGCCTGTCTGCCTGCGTACCTGTCTGCCGGTATATCTGCCTGTATTTCTATCTGTCCGCCTGCCATTCTGTCTGTGTACACATACATTCCTTCAACATCTTACCCCCAAATAAATATAGAAATATTGGATGGTTAATAGCCAGTTCAATTGAGCCCAGTTTAGATTTATATCATTACACCACGGACAAATCTATAAGTGCAGTGATCAGATATAGCTTCAACTGGGAGTTCACGATATCGACTCGACTTTTAGGTTGAACCAACAACAATAAGGCAATATAACAAGTTCGGCATGAAAATAACAGACAAATTGTCGCGCAATGCTAATTTCCTGGCATATTAGGCGTTATTCATTAACAAACATATTCTGTAAAGAGAAATGTTTCATCATAAACCACATATTCTGTAAAGCAATGATGTTCATTAAAATCAAACATATTCTGTGGAGCGATGTTTTTCTTCATTAATAAACATATTCTTTAAAGTGGTGGTTTTCATTATAAACAAGCATATTCTGTAAAGCGTTGTTTTTTCAGAAAACTCTTATAATCTGTCCAGAGTGAAAACATGAAATAAAAACAAATACAAACACACGAAAAGGAACAATTTTACACGCTTTAGGCGCTTTAGGAATATGGTTATAAATTCATGTTTTTATAATGAGACCAAAACGTTTGCCTCCGGCATATAAGAATCAACTTTTTTTACATGCATTAGGATCCGAGTTGCTTTTCATACCAATCGCTACTGTCTTCACAGATTGACAGTCAGATTTACGATTTTATAAATTGACTTAAGTCTGACTAAGTCAGGATTATAACAAACGTGTCATGTATGTTCAGGATAATGTAATCAATCTTATTCACAAAGTAAGATGTTCTGCTAGGTATCACGACTACCAACAGTCACTGCTTAGCACAAAACACTGTCACTCGGGTATAACGAGGCTAAACACAAAACCCATATCGTTAAACGATGGTTAGAGGGTGTAACTGGGACAACAAACACCCCATTGTTTGAGGTGCATGTTCTAGACATCCGTTCACATTATCATGCTGTAACGTCATTAGGAAACGAGAGGAAAAGAATTTTTTTTAAAATTATTTCTTTAAAATGTTTGGTTCTGCTGTCCATTCATTATACGAGAGGACGGCATTAAGTAACAGGAATTTTACGAGTAACTTTTTTACAATTGTGCAAACCAGAATACAATACAACCTGAAATAGGAGAAGAACAATGTAAGGTTTGATGAAGGCAAGGGCACAGTAAATGCTGTGTATATACTGAGAACAGTAATTCAACGTTCTACATAAGAAAACAAAGATCTATATCTTTGCTTTATTGACTATACACGGGTTTTCGATAAAGTGAGACATGTTTAGATTTAATAATGAAGGACCGCCAATTTTGGAGATGGAGGTTCGAAATGTTCTTAAGCATATGAAAGCTGGCAAGGCCCCCGGTGCAGATAACATCACAACAGAACTGATTAAAGCTTTAGAAGAATTTGGACTAGAGCAAGTCACCAGACTGATGAACACATTATATGATACTGGAGATATACCTCCTGAATTATGTAACACTGTATTTATTGCAATCCCAAAGAAATCAGGAACCTTGGAATGTGATCAACATAGAACAATTAGTATAATGAGTCACATCACAAAGATTTTGCTAAGAATTATCATGCAAAGAGTGAGGAAGAAGATACAACCTGAAATAGGGGAAGAACAATGTGGGTTTGTAGAAGGAAAGGGTACAGTAAATGCTGTGTATATGCTGCGAACAGTTATTGAACGTGCTATAGAAGTAAACAAGGATATACATCTTTGCTTTATTGACTATACAAAGGCTTTTGATAGAGTTAGACATGTCAACATGGTGGATATGCTTGCAGATCTACAAATTGATGGGAAAGACATTAGACTTATAAAAAACATATATTGGAAACAACAAGCTGCAATAAGGATTGATAATGAAGTGGAACAGTATCAGCCAATTAAGAGAGGTGTTAGGCAGGGATGTGTGATGTCTCCAGATCTTTTTTCCCTATACAGTGAAAATATTTTCAGAAATGTAGAGGATATAAATGGAATCAGCATTGGAGGACGAAACATCAATAACATTAGATATGCAAATGATACAGTATTAATTGCAGACAATGCGCAGGACCTGCAACAATTAGTAGATGCGGTTGTTGTACACAGTGAGCAACTGGGGTTAGAATTAAATTGTAAAAAGACTCAGGTTATGGTCGTCACTAGGAAGGAAGAAGTGCCACAATGTAATATACAAGTAAATGGAAATATTCTTCAACAAGTGAATCGGTACAATTATCTTGGAACAGTCATAACATCTGATGGGAGATGCCTTGAAGAGATTAGAACAAGAATCGCCATGGCGAAAGTAGCCTTTAGCAAGATGAAAAACATTCTGACCAATAAAAAGATGTCAATTGAAACGAGAAAAAGAGTGTTGAGGGGATACATAGAGCCTGTTCTTTTGTATGGATGTAAAACTTGGACAATGAGCAGTCAAGCTGAAAAGCATCTGATGGCTGCAGAAATGTGGTTTCTGAGGAAAATGCAAAGAATACCATGGACAGACAGAAAAACCAATGACCAAGTACTACAGGAGACAAATGAACATCGTAAACTGATTAGAGAAATTAGACGTAGACAGTCAAAATTTTTGGACATGTTATGAGAAGAAATGGATTGGAGAACTTGGTGACAACTGGCAAGATCGAAGGAAACAGACCAAGAGGTAGACCGAGAGGAAAATACCTGGATGGCTTGGCCACATGGCATGGACGAGACAGGAACACTGAGCTGATCCACGACACTGGTGATCGAGTGAAATGGCGAGTCATGACCGCCCACGCTTTCCGGCATGGCACATGATTGATTGATTGATTGAGACATGCTGACATGATAAGGATGCTTGAAGATATACAAATTGATGGAAAAGACCTTAGACTTGTAAACAAAATATATTGGAAACAACAAGCTGCCATCAGAATTGATAATGATGTAGGTTAATATCAGCCCATTAAAAGAGGTGTGAGACAGGGATGTGTAATGTCTCTAGATCTTTTTTCTCTGTACAGTGAAAATATTTTCAGAATTATAGAAGATATGGAAGGAATCAACATTGAACAGGTCCTGCGACATTTAGTAGATGCGGTTGTTGCACACAGTGAGCAACTAGGGTTAGAATTGAATAGTAAGAAGACACAAATTATGATCGTCACTGTGAAGAAGGAAATACCACAAAGTGATATACGAGTAAATGGGCATATTCTTAAGCAAGTTAATCGGTACAGTTATCTCGGAACAGTCATAACATCTGATTGGTGATGCCTTGAAGATATTAAAACAAGAATTGCCATTGCGAAGGTAGCCTTTTACAAGATGAAAAACATACTGACCAATTAAAAAGATATATCAACTGAAACGAGAAAAAAGAGAATTGAAGTGCTACATAGAATCTGTCATTTTGTATGGATGTGAAGCGTGGACAATGAGCAGTGAAGTTGAAAAACATCTGATGGCTGTTGAAATGTGGTTTCTGAGGAAAATGCAAAGAATACCATGGACAGACAGAAAAACCAATGAACAAGTCCTTCAAGAAACAAATGAACATCGTAAACTGATTAGAGTCATTAGACGTAGAAAGTCAAAAATGTATGGGCATGTTATGAGATGAAATGACTTGGAGAACGTGGTGACAACTGGCACGATCGAAGGGAAGAGACAAAGGGGAAAACCGAGAAGTAAATATATGGATGGCTTGGCCACGTGGCATGGTCGAGACAGGATCACGAAGCTGATCCACGACTCTGGTGATCGAGTGAGATGGCAAACATGACCGCCCACGCTTATCGGCATGGCACATGATGGATGGATGGATGGCAAACCAGACATTGTATTTGTGTGTGTGTGTGGGGGGGGGGGGGGTGTATGTGTGTTTGTGTGACTGCGTGTGCATGTGGTTTTTTTTTCTCAACATAGTCCCCTTGGCTGGCAGCACACTTGCTCCATTTGCGCACTAGTTTGCTGATGCTTTCTAGAGAAAAGTTTTTAAGTGTTGTCTTAAACCAATTTTGCACTGCCTCAACTATCTCGTTGTCGTCTGCAAATCACTGACCCAGCAACTGCTCTTTCAGTGGCCCAAACAAGGGAAAGTCCAAAGTCGTCAAGTCTGAAAGGTATGCTTGATGATTCAAGACCTCAAATTGCAAAGCACGTTGTATACCCACTGTATGCGCCGCCGTGTAAGGGCAGGCGCTGTCTTGCAGCAAAAATACTCTTTTGAGAGAATTTTCCGGGCTTCAATTCGACTACCAGTAATCCATTGTATCGAGAACAAGTTTCTCCCGTTTCCTGGAAATATCTTCAATATAGGGTCCTTGGTGTCCCAAAAGATGGTCATCATGACTTTCCCAGTGGATTCTTTAACCAGAAACAACGGGTGTTTCCGCTGTGTCGGCGTACCCATTCATACACACTCCCTTGACTCTGTCATAGCACTCCCTGGGGTGAGGGGAATCTGCTATCACACTTTAACAACGGGATACCTTTAGCCCTGGGACATAGGTGACCTCAGTCCACAAAACCCCTTCGGCCCTTGGAACCCTATCTCCCTCACTCTCAACCAAGGGACATTACCCCTTTCAAACCTCGTCCTGAACTCATGACGCAACTCTGGCAGCTAACTATGTTAACAATATGGTGTATTATACAAGATGAATGAGAATGAAAATGATGATTCCGAGAAAGTCCTTGCAGTATCTATGAGAGATAAGACGTGGCAAGGATCGAGTAGCCTCCTGGAGAATGTGTCATCATCGTCAGGGCCTCAAGTCACACTATTGGGTAGGTCAGACACGCTCACCAAGTATCTCAGGCCTCCCTCCAGGTATAATTTTCTCCACTTGGATAGGATGGCTGGCGAGTCGACTCACTGGTACTTGGGACCTCCGGTGGATGACGTCCCTGAAGTCGGGATCACCTTAGAGTAGGGATAAAGACTGTCTCTCGGGAGCTGAGGAACTAGCACCCTCCTCTGAAGCGTCTGGAAGTATCGATGGTGCTGCGGGTATAGCAAGAGGGTGATCTCTCACTCAATGGTAGTAGCCGTCCCAACTGTCTATGCAACCCGCGCAGATCCTCCTACTCATAGCGCAGATATCACAGCACAGATACCTCCCTCGCTGAAACGTGGCACTGTAGATAGAGTTCAAAACAGACAAAAGTTTTTCCACAATATCAGGCACCACAGGGTACCAGGCACTTGGTAGCGGAGACATCATAACTAGTTGGCATGAAGGCAGTCAGTCCGTCTCACAATTGGGACACTAACAACAACAGATACTTGCCCAGCTGAAGTAATGAACAAGGCGATATGGTGCTGTCACGGCGATCAACCTGGGCTATCAGACGTGGAGTGGGCGATGAGTTAGCTGGAGCCCATCCTGAGACGTACTCTCGATTGTAAGTACTGCTCGCTGAGGTGGTGGACTTCCACACCGGCTCTCGCCCTAGTCCGGATCACTGGACTCGTCCCCAGATCATCGCTCTGCTCTCAACAAGATAGAACCTGTGGAGGATAACACTCAGTGAGAGCACCATGAATCAGACTTACCCACAGCAGATACACTTAAGTCCCCCTTACTCAGACGTGTGGACCCTTCCCATAAGGGCCACACTCCTTCACTGGCTGCTCAAGCGGTCGAGGACAAACTGGACCTAGAACCAGAGTGGCAGCTATCCACCTACATCCTCTTTCTCAGACGAACGTAGGACTGGGCCAAGGTTGGTGTCTGAGATGTGGGTCTCCGCTGCAACATCGCTAGACAACACATACGGTTAGTGAGTTAGTTGTACGTATAGATAGAAGGGCCCTGAAGGAGGGCCGATGGCAGTACTTCCTCACCCCCTTCCTGTTATCCGCCAACGCTGATGTCGTACCAGGCCGTAGGCACAATCCAATAACTCCAAATAAATATACAGGGTGATCCCCCTGTAGCAGAAATCCACACCCCGTTCCCCCCTCCCTGGTCCCAGGTCGGGGCATTTAGAACGGTGTCATGTTCAATATGAACAATTCTGTCACAATGGTCCCTGCTCCCTCTATCAATCTCTTAGGACACCACTATATATTAAGCTGGCATTCCGTCGAGGGAACTAATTACAAGACAGAGGTGAGGAAAGCCAAGAAGAAAGCCAGTGGTCGGCCCACCAGGTGATCAGAAGCTCGACTCCCGGTAGGACCTTGAAACGACCTCGGAGGTTTCGGCCGACCGGTGCATTCGATTCGTTGCACTTGCCCGAGTTCATCGATATATCACTCGATATATCCGAAGCGATTCCTTAATCTACTTCCCGTAGCGCTGCGGGTAATGGTTCGGCCACGCTGGCCACGCCGATGCTCGAGATTACAAAGTTGGCCATGTGTGAACTCAAATTACCGGCCTTGCTTCCCTGAACCCGATTTTCCCAATCTACAGGTTCTGTAAATAAGCCGCTCGCTGCTACCCCACAAAATAGCTTAGCAATACTATGCTGGTAAACGCGTTTGCCACAGGCGTAATTTACAGTCAGAAAACACAACCGTACCAATGTTCACACGTGACCTCCTTTCCCGCGCCGATCAGTACACGCGTTAGCGAAATCTCATAATTCGGATCACCGACACCGCACTAGTTAAGGAAAAAGGTTGTACACATACCTTCACACAAACAGCACGACAGTGGATAAGAGAAGCGTTGTCACTGCAACTGAACATTATGTCAGAAGTCTTTAACCCTCATTAAGACACAGCATCCCGCTCTCTCTCCCGTAGCACTGGGGCCAAAATGTCGACTACCTGCCTGCAACCTTCGTCTCCAACTGATCATTTGTTCCGGGCCAATCGACTGCGCTTGCGTCGGACATGCGCAGTCTGTCTTGCCCGTAAATCTGTTCCGCCACCAACCTACTGGAATATTCTTAAAGGGCGAGCAACGACTCTGGTCGGGTTGAGTCAAATTACCGGTTAATTCCCTTTCACTGGCAAATTTTCTTCCCCGACTGCCCGATGTCCCAACTGACCTTTCCTCAAGCAGAAACATCACGAGGCGGACCCACTGAGTTCTGCGACAGACTCAAACAACAGTCTCCATGCTGTAGACTTCTGTAGATTTCACAAGATCTCATGCTCTCTGACCACAATAATAATAATAATAATAATAATAATAATAATAATAATAATAATAATAATAATAATAATAATACCTCGTTCTTCCCCGGTGTAAGTCGATAGTAGGATAGCCATTTTGTGTTGTTGTTTCTCCATCAAGAATGATGATGACCATTCATTTCATCCAGTGGGGTTGAAAGTTTGGAGCCGTGAGTTCTAAGATGGCTGATATGGCCTATTGTGGCTCGAAATGTCCTTTGACAATGTGGACAAAGAATGCTTGACGTTTCTGGAGGAGGATTTTCTGCAGTGGTTTTTCTGTTTTGTCTTTTCTTCACAGCTCTTGCAGTCCTCCTTGCCTCACACGTGACTGCACCCTTGCGTAATGATGCACGCCACGAATTTCGGTCTCTGGGTGCAATCTCCCAGGTGTCATGATGAATTCCAAAAGCATTCAGTGAGATTTTCAGTGTCTTTAAAGCGTTTCCTCTGGCCGCCTTGGGAGCGTTTACCACAACGCAACACGCCGTAAAAAATTCGTTTAGGGAGCCTGTGATCTGGCATGCGAGTCAAGTGACCAGCCCAGCGAATCTGATTCTTCATTAGTAGAGTGTGGATACTGGGCATGGACGCTCTTTCTAGGACTTCAGTGTCTGGGATCTTGTCTTGCCATTTAATCTTCAGTAACTTCCTAAGGCAGACTGTGTGGACGTGGTTTAATTTCCTAGCGTGTCGCTGATAAACAGTTCAGGTTTCACAAGCATATAACAGTGTGGATAATACAACTGCTTTGTAGACTTTCAGCTTTGTTTGCAGGCTTATTCCATTTCTGTCCCATACATTCTTGTACAGTCTGCCAAAGGCCGCGCTGGCCTTGGAGATTCTTGCATTCACTTCATCATCAATTGTGGCAGCTTGTGACACAGTGCTGCCAAGATAGGTGAATTTGTCCACAACACTTAGACTATGACCATTCACTTTGATATTCGGCACAGTGTGATTATTCCCTGGAGCTGGCTGGTACATAACTACAGTCTTCTCCAAATTGATATTGAGCCCAAAGTTGGCACAGGCATGTGAGAAAGCTGAAACATTATGTTGCATGTCCGCCTCTGAGTTGGCGTATAGAGCGCAATCATCAGCAAACAGGAGCTCTCTGACGGTGCCGCTGTCAATTTTGGTTTTAGCTTTCAGCCTTCTGAGATTGAATAACTTTCCATCCATGCGGTAGTTGATGTCTATTCCAATGTCGTTGTTCTCGAAGGCATTCGTCAACATAGCTGAAAACATGAGGCTGAACAGTGTTGGTGCCAGGACACATCCTTGTTTCACTCCATTGGTGACAGGAAAGGGCTCAGACAGTTCACCATTTTCCTGTACTCTTGCCTGCATGCCATCATGAAATAGCCGCACTATTTGGACAAACTTTCGTGGACAGCCATATTTTGCCATAATCTTCCACAGTCCTTCTCTGCTGACTGTATCAAAAGCCTTGGTAAGGTCAATGAAAGTGGAGAACATTTCGCAGTTCTGTTCCTGACATTTCTCTTGCAGCTGCCTTGCAGCGAAAATCATGTCAACAGTTCCACGTTCTTTTCTGAAGCCACACTGGCTCTCGGGAAGAAGACCTTGATCGAGATGGGCCGTGAGGCGATTGAGAAGAATTCTGGCGAGTATCTTCCCTGCAATTGAAAGCAAGGAGATGCCTCGGTGGTTGTCACAGGATTGGCGGTTTCCTTTTCGTTTGTAAAGGTGGACTATTGACGCGTCCTTGAAATCTTGTGGCATGGTCTCGTTCACCCATATGTTTGTAAAGACTTGGTGAAGCTGCTCTGTTAGGACTGGCCCACCTGCCTTGTATATCTCTGCCGGGATGGCGTCCTGACCAGGTGCCTTGCCGCTGGAGAGTTGCTGGATGGCTTTGTTTACTTCCACTATGGTTGGCAGGTCATCAAGTGTATCATTGATGGGAACTTGAGGAAGGCAGTTGATGGTTTCATCATCGAAGAAGGAAGTTGCATTTAAGATGTTGCTGAAATGTTCTGCCCAGCGCTGAAGGATGTCTTTCTTATCGGTGACCAATGTTCTCCCTTCTGCACTGAGGAGGGAAGATGTGCCTGGTGATGTAGGACCATAGACCGCTTTCAGTGAGTCGTAGAAGTTTTTCATATCATGTCTGTCAACAGAGCCTCGAATTTCATCAGCTTTGCTGCTCAGCCAGGAGTCCCGCATGTGCCGAAGTTTCTGCTGCACTACTCTCTGAATGTTTTTGAAGGCATCTTTTTTATGTTGACTTCGGGTCATTCAAATGTGCCTTGAGGAGAAGATGTTTCTCGGCCAGGAATTGGATGATGTCTTCGGAATTTTCATCAAACCAATCTGTATGCTTTCGGGGGGCTGGACCCAGGATTCCCATAGCAGTGTTGTAAATTATGTCCTTTAGGGCCCTCCACTCTGTTTCTGTATCCTGTTTAGCTGCAGCATTGGGCTTGAGGCGGTCTTCCAGAATATTTTCAAACGACAGCTGCATTTTCTTGCTGTTTAGGCGGGTGACATTTATTTTTTGCATTTTTTTTTTTTTGCAGTTTCACCCCTTGAGGACGCCGTGGTGGTTTGGTGTGAATGTTTATTTTCGAGATAATGAGACGATGGTCTGTCTAACATTCGGCACCACACGTGGATTTTGTCACCCGAACGTCTTGTCTGTCACTCCTCCTGACAATTACTTAGTCAATTAGGTGCCAGTGTTTCGATCGAGGGTGCATCCACGATGTCCTGTTTCTCATAGGGAGACGGAAAATTGTGTTGGTAATCAGGAGATCGTGTTCAGCACATGTCTGAAGAAGGAGGAGTCCATTGCTGTTGCAATTTCTGACTCCGTGCTTTCCAATAATGCCACTCTGTCGTGAAATACTGAGAGTTAATGATTCCCAGATAGACGACTGTATACACCGACTAACCAGGTAGAAGAAGGGTTAACAAACGAAGCAGTAATGGTAACAAACAAAGGAGTGACCAGGCGCATGTGTTTATAGGTCAAGACAGGAAAGGGGGCCGCTAACCGCCCAGGTAAACTGTCGAGTGGAAAAATTGGTTTGCGACAAAAGGCCGACAGCATTATTGGACAGCATATTGCGGTCTGGATGTAATTTTCCACTAACTGTGATAATGAAGTAGGAACTTGAGGTGTCAAGCAGGGTCAAGGACTAGGCGGCAGGAATGACCTATAAAGAGTGTCCACTTCTTTGTGTAAGTTTAGTGTGTGTTCCAAACTGAACTGAAGGAGATATGTTCTTGAGTGGGAATAGAAATACACGTCCCTAATGATGGAAAGAGGGGATAGTAGTGTGTTATTCGCTAAGGGTTTTTTCGATTCCAGGAACATAGATGACTAAATAAGGTATATTAGAGTATAGTTTAGCATAGGAATATAGATGTGCGTGAAGTGCATTTAACATTGCTTTCTATTAGTAGGAATAGTATAGACGTTAGGTGAATCTTCTATCCTATGTCAGAGTGGGTTTTTTCGGAAGCCTTTTCATTTCGGCTGGAGGAAAAGACACTCACATAGGAGAGAAGAGGAAGCAGACACAGATCTCATTATTAAATGTATATCACACAGGTTTCCATACCAGTGCGGGACTTATCAACTAAGAGATAACACAGATGGCTGTGGTCAAGATCACCCAGTGTTGATAACCCACAAGAAAGCACTTTAAAGTAATAAAGCACGACACTTGTGCATAAGAAAGGAAAGAAAAGAATTGTCATCGTAAGAAGTAAGGAGGACAGAGAACGGAAAATAGAGATCATTTAAACTAATAGAAAAAACCCAAAGGACTCAGTATCAAAGAGTTGCAAGGTGCATACAAAGTGCCTATATCAATTAAGAACTATCCAGTGTATAAATTTTACAGGACAAAAATAGAGAATACTAGAAACTCGATGTGTTTTCCAGGATGGAATTAAGAACGCTAATAGATAATAAAGAACATTCAGTTTAAGCTGACAGCATATGGTGATCGGGTTAAATACATTCATACAGTGGTGAACATTTTTCATTACAAAAAACGGATATATCTACAGACTCAAGCAGACGGAGCTGTCAGGGTGAGACCGTTCTGTTGTATCTATGTCATGTCCTGTACTCTAGCTGAGAGAAGAGACGAGAGAAGACACGGAGACTATCTATCAACATCTTATCTGGCAGCCACACTAGAAGAACATACCAACTACATAGACAATATCCATACATACACCAGACATAGTTTTTATTAATAAATCTTTTATCTTATCGTTGAAAGGAACTGTTGTCGGAGTATGTGTTGAGGGAATAAGAGAGAGAGAGAAAGAAATAGATATATGGAATGGAAGACAGAAGAGAGGAGTGTAGACCAAAGTCAGTCAATAATCCCAACAGATACTAAGTTTAAAGATGTGCTTGTTGATTCCAATCTCCTCTCGGGAAATTAACAGGACACACTCCAAGAGGTGGTGTCCGTGCCTACTCTGACATTGAAATCCCCAAGGAGTATAAGTTTGTCTCCTTTGGGAACAGATGTTAATACATTGTGCAAGTCCTCATAGAACTTGTTCTTGATATCATCTTCATTGGTCATAGTTGGTGCGTAGACACTCACGATGGTTGCATGCTTCCTTCCATTCAGCAGTGGCAATTTAATGGTCATGAGCCTGTCGTTTATAGCCTTTGGAAATCCAGCTAGTTTGCCGACCAGGGTCAACTTAATGGCAAATCCCACATCGGATTGGCGTCTTTCCTCGCTTTTCCTTCCACTCCAGAAAAATGTGTAGCCGGCACCTATTTCACAGATTTGGCCTTCTTCTGGAAGTCGTGTCTCGCTCAAGGCTGCAATGTCGATGTTGTACCTGCCCAGCTCTCTCCCAATCAGTGCTGTTCGTCTCTCTGGACCCGGCGCGCCATCTCTGTCAAGTAGGGTGCGTACATTCCAAGTTCCGATTGTTAAGGGAATATGGTTTTCTCTTTTAGCTTTACCTGTTTTTTCTTTGTTTGTATGTCGACCGCAGTTTAGGGTACCCACCAACCGCGGCTAGCTGGTTAGGTAGTGATGGAGCAGACAATGTTTAGGGCACCTTTTCTAGCCCTTCCTCATGCTATGGAGGTGAGCAGTGTGTTCCTATAGAGGGCTGCTCAGTCGCTCAGGGGGCTGCCGAATCCCACTGCTGCTCCGGCCAGTTGAAGACGACCATATGGCCTGAGCCGCCTGTGTGCAGGTCTGCGACTACGGCTGCCAGCGTACCCACGCCTGCCGCTTCGCCGCTCGCCCATCGCCACAGGGCTTGAAGGTGATATATGACGTTGGACGTCTTGCGCGATGAATTGGATTAAAGTGAGGAAGAGTTGTCTCGCCTGAGTCCATCTGAATCCAGTGGCAGGACAAGTCAAGACGACTGGAGACGAATACAGGTGCAGTGGATGTCCAGGGCGCTCTACGTGCCTTGCCGTGCTCATTACATTCCACAACGCTTTGCAGGTAAACGCCGTCTTGCCCGTTGAATCAGGAATTATTTCTTCCGCGCAGTCTGTCGGATCCTGTCTTCACATGCTGGGTAGGCATACTCTAGTTCACCGCTTGGTTTGACACCAAATCGGCTACCCGTGCCTGGTTTAGCCAGCCTCTCACAGCAGTTGCCCGGGGGGTGGCCGCTGTTGCATGCTGACAGCTACTAGGAACCACAGGCTTGAGCTGGGTGTCAGGCTTGGACCAGTGGGGGATGGGTTCTGAAAAGGACATGAGAGTCATCCTTACCAAAGGTGTTACCAATGCCTGACACCCCGTACCCCCATAGCCATTTTGTAATCGCTATAGCGCAAACCGTTTGATCCTCAATCCCTACATGGGGTATTTCTTAAGAGCCATGTGTGTTTCCTTACATAGGATCATACGTTGTCCAGACTCTGTGATGAACTTTATAATAAAAATCCTGTTATTTAAAGCCTTTCCCTCGTATTATTATTATTTTCGTTTAATTCATATAACAGACTTTACTGAGATATATCTCACACGATTATGCTATTAAGCGTACTCAATTCGTGGAGAAGAAACCCTACCCAGATACAGAATAACCGCAAAACAGGACCTTGAAATTCTCCAAAACCAAAAACAGATTATCAATAAAGCAAGGTTTGTTCTAACTTTCCAGGTCAAGTGGGGTTTTACAAAACTCTTAACTCGTAGTATGTTGATTGTTTTGAATATACAAAGCTCAAAAGATAACAGTGTCTATTACATTGTTTCTGGTAAATTTGGTGTGACACTTTCACATCTTGTGATTTCGAAAAAAAAATTCCATGTGAATGTTTTTGCTGCCTCTTGAGAAACACTTAATGGCAGATGAAACAGTTTAACCACAGATTGTGCTGAAAGCCTAATATCATTATAAGAGATTAACCTCTATTCAGGGCAAAATGTCTAAGCTTCAGAAGCTACAGGCTTAGAAGCAAATAAAGAGGTTTTTCTTGTATGTTTAGTCGGACGTATCTGGAATATGGCAATCAGATATAATGATGCTTTCATCACGAACTCGTCCTTTTGTGTGATAGATCACTTATAAGTTATCGCCTAGGGCATGTGAGAAGAGAGACGCAAGCAGGAGAGAGAGAGAGAGAGAGAGAGAGAGAGAGAGAGAGAGAGAGAGAGAGAGAGAGAGAGAGAGAGAGAGAGAGAGAGAGAGAGAGAGAGAGAGATCAACAGATAAGATATCGCCATGAATTTCCGAACAGGAAGCTGAATCGCTCTGTCAGGACATTTGTGATCACGTCACTTCCAGTTTTTGCTGGCCCAATCAGTCACGAGACATACTTTTTATTTAAAATCCGTGCTTTCAGGAACGTCTAGCTTTATTTGTTGTGGTCAGTATTTGACGAATTTATACATTAATATATCTGACCTACATCAGTGCTTTAACATAACAGTCACGCTTAATGTACACCATCGAAATCAGTACTCCGTACATTCATGCAGGTGTGTGTCGCTTTGTGGTGACCTTTATAGGAAAACTGATAAAGTAATTATTACGTTCTCTTCTTGATTGAGCTAACTCATTCAGTACAAATCTACTCATTACGGGTTTCTTGGTTGTTTCTTACATGATATAGGTTTCTTGTCTTTGTATGTTTCGCACCGGTTGTTACATAACCCCTCTCTCTCTCTCTCTCTCTCTCTCTTCCTCTGCTTGTATCTATCAATGGAACATAGGTCCTCAACCAGCTTGCGTGAAGCCCTTAGTAGATTTCTTCATGAGCGTTTCGATTTTAGCCATCCTCATGCCAACCCTCCAATGACATGCGTAATAGGTTAAAGTGATACTTTTCTTAGCTTCCCTTGTCTGTCCCGGTGATACACGGGTAACAATCTCTTAACCTCTCTACTTTCTTTAACACCTTCCGCATCGCACTGTTACCAATTCTGTTCTGTCAGATCCATACATCCTAGTTTAAAGTAACTTAGGATAAACTAAGTATCGGTGACACCTTCTAAGACTGTAAATGTTAAGATACGTTGAACAGCTTGATAATGAGTCGGTATCGTAAAATATGCATCTTTGATAAATGCCAGTTTTTACAATATCTTTCTGTTTTCCCTATAATGAAGTCGGGCAATGTGGACTATTCAGTTAGTTAGTTAGTTAGTCATAGTTCCAACCTCATAGCAACGGGTTGTCCCCATTATGCTCTGTTCCTGTGCCAGTGAATATCGAACAAAACGCTCCCCACTGCCCAATGTGAAAAGTGGACAAGACAGGAGTCTCGACAAACAACAGCCCGCACAGATACACTGTGCATAATGCCGCCGCCAGAATGTCAACACAATAGTCCCCCACGAAACACCCAGTTCATCTCTCATGAAATCGGCAGTCATTTTCCCTTCTGGATGTTTCCTAGATGTTCACCTACTACTATTCAATAACGTGTCATTAAATAATGAGTTGCACTGTTTCCCCTACCTTCCGAATCTACGGTTGTATCCTTAGGCCTTCTATGTTTTATAAATTACTCCTGCTCTAATTTCTGCAGTCCTTCCACGTTTACTTCAGTAGTCCTAGGTTTACTTAAGTAGTCCGTCTATGTTTATTTCAAGTTTTCTTCTACGTTTATTTCTGTACTCGATTAGATTTAATAGAGCAGCATTTCAATATTTTTTTCTGTCGTCCTTCTTCTTTAACAGATTCTGTGCCAAACAAAACATAAGTTTGAACCAAACAAAAATTAATGACGGAAAATGGAAAGTAGGGGCGTGTCACAATTACGTCGCAAAAGTTGTTAATAGGGTAGCAGACAAGTTGTATTATAAGACAATGACAACATTTCTGCGACATATAAGCCCATGGAAGATACGTGAAGTCGCTTAGGACGAGTAATCACCCCTTTGCACTTAATCAGTTAATTTAAATATATCCTTCTGCTTTTATTTCGGTAGTTTTTTTTCTACGTTTATTTCAGTAGTCTTTCTACGTGTATTTCAGTAGTCTTTCTACGTTTATTTCAGTAGCCTTTCTTAGTTTATTTCAGTAGTTTTATACGTTTATTTCAGTAGTCTTTCTACGTGTATTTCAGTAGTCTTTCTACATTTATTTCAGTAGCCTTTCTTAGTTTATTTCAGTAGTTTTATACTTTTATTTCAGCAGCCTTTCTACGTTTATTTCAGTGGTCTTTCTACGTTTATTTCAGTAGCTTCTTTACGTTTAGTTCCACAAGCCTTCTATGTTTACGTCAGTAGTCTTACTCATTTAATTTCAGTAGTATTTCAACGTTTATTTCAGTAGTCTTTTTACGTTTATTTCAGTAATCTTTCTACGTTTATGTCAGTAGCTTTTTACGTTTAATTCTACAAGCCTTCTATGTTTACGTCAGAAGTCCTACTACTTTCATTTCAGTAGTCCTCCTATTTTACTTTAATAGTCGGTGTCCCTGGTCTAGGCTTTACACGACTTTCTTCGTAATCCCGTATACTCTCGTGAGTAACGTGTCGTGCGCGAGAATCGGTAGCGGTTCTCTCCGCGTCGGTAACATACGGGGTGTGTGCTGCGGTCGCCCAGAAAGCAATGGCAAACTACTGAGCGTAATCTTGCCAAGAATCACCAAACAGCTGAAAGATGCTGATGTTGACAGCGATGTCCCGTAAAGGATATGCGAACAAAAAAAAAAGCCATTCTATGATCTTCTCAGTAGTCCTTCACATGGTCGTCTGAGAGATATATTACTGAATTGTTCGACCTCTTGAGTCAGGTCATATATCAAGCTTAAAGTAAAAAGATACATATAGTAATATAACTATAGCTACAGCTCTCAGCACCACTGACCGTGGATGCGTTGGCCATTTGAAACGCCAAAGTGCGGTTTACAAAGAACCGTTGTTAAAGGCTTAGTTCTTAGTAGGGGAACTGACACATGAAATAGTCTTTTTAGCGGTGCAAGATGAAATCGACATTTTGCAAAGGAACTGCTACGTAATGGTGATAGTTATGTACAGAATAGTTTCCACTTTAAATAGCGCTAATTTAAGTTTACTTATTGAACGCTTTTTTTTTTTGCATATCCTTTTTTACAGGACATCGCTGTCAACACCAACATTTTGCTGTTGTTGTTGATGTCTTAACAAGTTTAAATTCAGTAGTTTGCCATTGCTTTCTGAACGACAGGCTCCCATACCAATTCGTTAAAACCCAACGCAACCCAACTGCTGCCAAATCGCTGCGCAGCTGTATTTCAAAAGCGGGTAAGCGGAATTACGAACCGCGTCCATAACACCTTCGCCATGTAAACCGGCTATTAAAGGCTAAAGATATGAATTTGTTGAAATGTACTGTCAAACACAGATGTAACTACCACCATTTACATTTTTCATTTTTTGAGAAACATGGAGAACATTAGAAGTGAGAATCTAAAATAACAACAGCTTAACAGAAACTATATGAGCTGATTTGTTTTATCTTCCTACCCCAATGTCTTAGTTAAAGAGGGCGGATAATATATAAGAGATCGTTCGTTCTTTTTTTTTCGTTTGTTCGGTCGGTTGGTCAGTCGGTCGGTCAATCGGTTGATGTTTCATTTGTTCATTCGCTCGTTCATTCATGCGTTCCTGCTTCCAGTCAATTCGTCCTTCCACTCGCCCTTCCCTTCATCTTCTTCCCCCTCTTCTTCTCCTGCTGCTGCTGCTGCTGCTGCTGTGTGTTTAGTTCAGCATTATTACATGTCAAATATACACGCTATAAACAGAGTATATGTATATATACACTATTATAAATTAAAGTAATGGGTCTTGGGACATAACAGGAGCGATTACTGAATTCAAGATTTCGAAAATTTCTTTCATTTATTTTTATTGCATGTTTTATTTGTTTGTAAATAACACCCAATTATTACATTAGTAGTGCATACCCAGAAAAGAATCAGCCAGAACTACAAGCCATTATCAGAGTATAACTAGAACAGCACTGATTCTATCTGCTATACCACAGGATTACACGATCCTCTTCGCGAACTCACTGTGTATGGGTTAGGAAATAAGCTTGTATTTGTAACAGTAGCGTGTCACCTAATCTAATACTGCCACATTATGCCGTATGAAGGTTAGGATGAATTTCATCAGAAAATGTTGATCGGTGGGATACAAATTAAGCTATCAAAGATAAAACCGTAAGTCCGCAAATAAATGATGAATGACACTTACAGAAAATCTGTTAGTAGTTTAGAGAATATCGTGACACCTGGAAATATTAGTGGGGAAAGAAGCAGAGACAGACAAGTGAAATGCTGCTGTATGGACTGAGACGGTGGCATGGAGGAATATTATCTGCAGAGTTGATCCAGAGCACCACGGACTGAGATGTGTGGTAAGACATGAAGCACACCAGCTCGCAGGGTACATGGTGATGCTACTGTAGTACTTGTAGTTTGGTTTTAACTTCAAAATCATCAACTATTAACTGACGAGGAAGTAGCGTTATTCTGCCAGTTTGCAGGAATTTGTCCTTAATTTTACTGTTTAGGGAGAATCCGGAGATACTTCTGTCATTTCCCATAGAAGATTAAATGGAGATTGCTGACGAACGAAATCTGCGTTAAGCAGAATTTTGAGTATTCAAGACAGGAAGAAAATAAAAGTAGTTGTTGTGAGTTCTGGTGAAGTATAATAAAGATGGCAGCATCAATAAATAATTTAACAAATATTTTAAAACCATTTTATACTTTAGCTATGTCCAGACAGTGTGAATTTGCGTCAGTCGCTGATAGTCGCGTCGCTAGCTGAGTGGAAACAATGGGGATTAAAAACAAAAAAAACTCCATGCTATTGCACTAGTGAACAGTGCGTTTTCTTACGAACACTGAGGTGCAATGTGCATTAGATAAGTGAATTTTAACCAATCAGCAACACGTTACGGATCACCCAAGCCTCGAAAAATGAGGAAATTAAAATTGCCGGCTTTATGCCGACCGTTCGGCTACTAAAAACATGGGCTTAACACCACATCCGTGTTTGATTTCAAGTAGCAATATTAAAAAACAACAACAATATCAATGATAATCTGGTTAATTGGCGCCTCCAGCAAATCTTAATCTCTCTTCGGGTAGAAGAGTTTGCCTCTATGTTGACGGCTGCCAGCTTATTGGGGTGCTGTTTATTGGGGACTGGATTTAGTATGCTAACTTGTTACAATATCGATAATGTAGTTTCTTGATGAAGAAACAGAAAATGTCACGAAGTTTGAATGTAATCAACAACAATGGTAATGATCACAAGAAGTCAGACGTATAATGGTCATAACAATGCAGAAGTTAAACAGTATTAAGAACCATCAGCAAACATATTAAAGTAAAACATTTTAGAACATGCATTATTCCTATGGCAACATATAGAAGTGAGTCACCGACCATTTTAAAACCAATTATAAAGGCTTTGTATCATTGTAAAGTAAAGTTCTAAGAATATCGTGGACCATCTGATCATCAAGTGCCATGCCAGCTGGCGTAGGCGTTCATGTCTCTCCACAGATCTCGGTCTTTGGTGTTCTGGATCAACTCTGCTGCTGATATTGCTCCATGCCACTGTCTCAATCATTTCTCCTGATCGGCCTCTGCCTCGTTTCCCCTCGATAGTTCCAGTCGCCACGATGTTCTCCAATGCCTCTCGTCTCGTCATATGACCATGGAGAAGGATAATACTGGCATTCTACAAGAGCTCAATATTCAATAAAACTGGTCATACATAGCATCATGTCTTGGAAACTGAAATACATACTGAACTATTCGTATGTTAAACGTCACAATGGTTTAGAAACTGAAATAAATACTGAACTACTCGTAAGTTAAACGTCACAATGGTTTAAAAACTGAAATAAATACTGAACTACTCGTATGTTAAACGTCACAATGGTTTAGAAACTGAAATAAATACTGAACTACTCGTATGTTAAACGTCACAATGGTTTAAAAACTGAAATAAATACTGAACTACTCGTATGCTAAACGTCACTATGGTTTAGAAACTGAAATAAATACTGAACTACTCGTATGCTAAACGTCACAATGGTTTAGAAAGAATCGCAATGAACAAAATAGCGTCACTACATTTCTATGGAACACATCTTACATAAACATCTTCGTAAAGTAATGAGCACGTTACAACTTCAGTTTCTTGGCCAGATTCTAAGAAATGAGGAAACGCGCTAGAAAGTTCTGGAAGACAAAATAATATCAAAGGGACCAACGAACGAACGAACTTCATTAAAGTTGGCCAAGACAAACAAGTATCAAGCAGACATGCACACATGTATCAACGCAGGTATAAATGGACTTAAACAACGGTAGATGATGGACAGCTATGGAATGGAATCATCAGAAACCAGCAATATCAACATATGTGTTGACATACTTGTTGTTGATGACGAGGATGATGATATAGAGTTAACCTCAGTCTAAAATATTATGATTATAGATGAACCTGTCCCTCACATCAATTTATATTGATTATAGATTGAACGTATCCATATTATACGCACGCGTACAAAGAGAGGTAGCACACACACACACACACACACACACACGCCCACACGCACGCACACACACACAGAGGTAAGAGAGAGAAAGAGAGAAGGTTAAGAATTAGAATCACAGCTCATCTGACATTCTGCTCTTCCTAGAACTAATTGTTCATATGTTAAATGTAGGTAACAAATTATGTTAGATGGATGAAAAGATAGATGAAGGTTAATATTTTGTGAAACCGCCAATGAATGTCAGTAATGAATTTAATAAGTTTGGCACAATACAACACAACACTCTCTCTCTCTCTCTCTCTCTCTCTCTCTCTCTCTCTCTCTCTCTCTCTCTCTCTCTCTCTCTCTCTCTCTCTCTCTCACACACACACACACACACACACACACACAGGATTCTTTGCCAATAATTGGTAACAATTTAGTGTTTTTTCGTGCTTGTACAATATTTGCAAGTTTGCTCATGCATCCTGCCAGTGGTCCTGAGTTCAAATATCCATTCTGTTCTCATTAAATATCCTGTTAATGTTTCATGACCACCTGTCTCCTGTACCGACTCTACTTCATGACATGAGGACAAAACGAATGCCTTGGATGTAAGGTATTGTAATCAATACCATTTCCAAAAGATCAAAAATTCATGAAATACCGTTAGAACTAATACAAAATGAAAGTTTCACTTAAAGACCGCCTTTTTTTAATTCAAAGTGGGATATTTCCACCTCATCAAACTGTATCAGCCTGATGCCAATATCAAACAAAACTCATGCAATTATATTTGAGCAGTTTTGCACCATATGATATTAGATGCAAGATAAACTAAACACACTGGACGAGAAATTACAACAGTTAGGTCTAAAAACACATAGGTAAATGACACAGGTAATGAGAATATATTAAACACATGATAGCCTGATCTCTCTTCGTGAAACTTCACTTCAAGGTGCAGAATCATAAAATATTTAGGTAGCAATGTAGATAAAGTGTGAGAAACAAATAAAGATTGTAAATAAAGAATACAAAAGACAAGAGAAACGTTTTAGTATTAGGAAGTTTGTGGAGGTCAAAGGAAATTAAACTTAGGACCATACTTACATTGTTTAATCATAACGTTACATAGTTCTATTGTATGGATCAGAAACAGAGAACGGCTAGAAAGATTGCTAATAAACAGCAAACATTCATTCGTCCAAGGTCTTCCATGTACAATTCTGTCCAAATGAGTTTACCCTTTTGCCAGCAGACATTAGTACTCACATCATCATGCAGGATCTGGTATTTATTAGAAACTGACCATAACTTCCTTAGTTGCTTGACATATGTAACATCCGTCAGTGTATTCATTTCCATGTGTCTTGAGTTTAAAATTAATGTTTCTTTTCAGCTGATGGTGATCTGAATCTATAGTTCACCTATAAACATGTTTACATCGTGTAGATATGAACTAAACTTCTTGGTAATACAGATAAAATCAAACTGAACTTTTGCTTTATGGTCCGGTGATGCCCACACTTTAGGTATTCGTTTAAGTGGAAAAACACATTACCTAACGACATATTGTCGGCATAACAATTCGTAAATAATTCTCCATTTTCGTGGATAACCTCAGGGATGGTTTTTTTCCCCACGACCCCGTGGCATTCAATCCTATCTTACCATTCGCTTTACAATCCTATCTTACCATTCGCTTCACAATCCTATCTTACCATTCGCTTCACAATCCTATCATACCATTCGTTTCACAATCCTATCTTACCATTCGCTTTACAATCCTATCTTACCATTCGCTTCACAATCCTATCTTACCATTCGCATCACAATCCTATCTTACCATTCGCTTCACAATCCAATCGTACCATTCGGTTCACCCATCAAAAGATTAATATTGTTATCTTGTTCCACATTACCTATAGTGCTTTAACGTTTCGTGTAAAACCTTGGAAATTATACGCTCTTAACATGTCTTCATGACTAAAATTGGACGACAATCACACACACACACACACACACACCACACACGCACGCGCGCACACACACACACACACACATGTGAGTGAGTGTACTGGGGGATTCTGAATGTTGCTTTTCTTACTTTAGACATCGCTATGAAATAAATGGGGAGAACCGTTGAGGCCACTAAGACGATTACATAAAATAGACACACATAGTATTATTTGGCGCTCACAGAAGAAGAAGAAGGAAACAGAGATTGGAAGACGCACTAGATAACATAAATTGCAGCGAGGCGCCGTCGTCATTTGGAGGCGACAGGTTCGATCCCGGTCGGTAATTTATGTTGTCTAATGCGTCTTCTAATCTCTATTTCCTTCTTCTTCTTCTGTGAGCGCCAAATAATACTATGTGTGTCTATTTTAGAAATCGCTGCTTCCCACTCTATCATTGCTTTCTCTGTCCCCTCAGGTAGCATTAGAGCGTCTTCTTCATTGTGAGAGTCATTTTTCTTCGCATAGACTGTTTCATCTTTGTGCTTTCCCTGCTTCGTTCCATATTCTTTCATATAATCCTACACGCTAATCTTAAATATCCTCTACTCATACCACATCCGTCATTCCACATCTGTGTACAGGTCTCAGATTCCATGTGTCGATTCTGGGCATTTTCCTAGGTGACAGGAAGTAACCCAGCGATTAGACTCCATGTGGCTTTCTCCGCATAGCATCGTAATTCTTCTAGAAGAACCTCCTGCCATCTTGGTTAGCAGAGTTACTCCTCTTTCCTGATCTTCAGACCTGTCCACGGCTGGTTGGATTTTCTACGTAATAGGACAGCCAGTCCCTCGCCAACCGCAATTAGTCGTCTTTTACGACATGCCTGGCATGAGGCACAGTTACTATTCTTTACTTCTGTGATGGCCCCGGTAATTTTCCTTTGTTATCTATGGGTTTTGATAAATACCTGTGACTGTATATCTCATGTTATTTCAATAGCCTGTAGGTTGCCCAAGCCATCGCTGTTCAATATTGTCAATATACTTTTCGATAATCAACTTATACATGAGAGCAAAGGTAAAGCAGAGACTAGCATGTTTGTCTACGGGCAGGTTGTTATATGTTCGGATACACATTCAAGCGAAGTATTGTGTGTGTGCGTGCGTGCGTGCGTGTGTGTGTGTGTGTGTGTGTGTGTGTGTGTGTGTGTGTGTGTGTGTGTGTGTGTGGCGAAGTGGTTAGGCAGTTCAATTCGGTTCGATTCCGGGCTACGTCTTTCGGTTCATTAGTGCATTTTTCTCGGACACTTGTGGGGTCGTAGCTGGATTTACGGAGTTTGTGCTTTGTGTCACGCTTTCGGCAGGTCTTCCTGCGGAAGAGACCGAGCTATGTGGGATAAAACCAGGTGGAATGAAGTCGATCCTCTCGACTTTTAAGACCTTATATATACACATCATATCAATGGTATGATATATGATATTTATATATAAATCAATGATATAATATTTGGAAACACCTGGTTTAAACACCATAAAAGACGAATTTACACATGGAAAAGCCCTGTAAGAAAATACTCAACCAAACTGACTGCATACTTATTAATAAAAGGTTTCGAAATTCGTTAATGAATGTAAAGACAATGCCGGGTGTTGACTGTAATAGTGATCATGTACCACTATGTGTAATAATAAAAGTAAGGCTGAAGAGAAGAAAAAAGTTTTTATGAACACGAGACTTAATGAAGACGTTTTGAAGGTAGATAAAGAAATTCAAGAACAATACAGAGTGATTGTGAAAAATATGTATAATGCAATAGCTAAAATACAGAATATAAACGAAAAATGGGAAATGTTAAGGGACTTCATTCATCAAACGAGCAAATAAATATTACCGGAGAGAAAGGCTAAGAAAAAATGGATGACTGTAGAAATATTAAAGTTGATGGCCAAAAGAAAACAGAGTAAAAATGATAAACATGAATATAATGAGATAAGTAAAGACATAAGAACTAATTGTGTGAAGGAAAAAGAAAGTTGGTTAAATGAACAGTGCAAGAAAATCGAATTAAATTCTATTAAAGATACAAGCATATGCACAAACAAATCAGTAAGCTCACAGGAAGAAAAATAAGAATTAATACATGGTGTTTAAAATCAAAACAGGAAAGATTTTATTGGAGAAAGATGCTGTAATAAAGAGGTGGAATGAGTACATAAGAGACTTATATGATGGAGAAAGGGTAGAATTAACAGAAGAAAGTAACTTAGAAGGTCTACCTATTCCAAACGAAGAAGTCGATGAAGAAAGGGAAAACAGCTGGACCAGATGGAATCACAATAGAAGAATTAGAAGTAATGGGAGAATTTGGAGTAGATATATTAACCAAAATGTTGAATGATATTTACTGCAATGGATATATACCAAACGGTATGTTGAAATCTGTACTTATAGCTATACCAAAAAGACCAGGAACAATTGCATACGAAGATTTTCGTAAGATTAACCTCATAAATCATGTCACTAAGCCTCTACTCAGAATTATAATGAGAAGAACAAGAAAGAAAATAAAAATGGAAATTGGTGAAGAACAGTATGGCTTTGTGGAAGGAAAAGGTACAAACAATGCAATATATATATATATATTACGAACACAATTCTAAAGATCAACAGAGACAAAGAAAGACATATATTTGTGCTTCATAGATTATACTAAGGCGTTTGATAAAGTAAAACATTATGAAATGATTGTAATGTTGGAAGATTGCTGGGAAAGATCTCAGAGTAATTAAAAAAATATTTACTTTAACCAAAAAGAAGCAAATAAAATAGGAAATACAGAAGGAAATTATGAACACATAAAGCTGGGAGTAAGACAGGGGTGTGTTTTGTCACCGGATCTCTTCTCCCTTCATAGCGAAGTAAGTTAGTTAGTTAGTTAGTCGACAGATCATCCTCAATGCGCATCGAACCATTCAGTCCATAAGTGCTCGGATCCCTCACCTCAGCAAATCCCGCAGCGTGTAGCGGCTAATGACACCAGTTGTGTGTTGGTTATCAGTCTTCTTTGGCTTCCTGTGTAGTGTTCTTGTTTGGCCACCCCTCTTTTAATTTGTTGTTTTCGCAGTCTGGCCATGGTTGTAGATTCACAGTCATCACTTGATTCTCGCAAGAATGTCAGCCTGGTCCAGGGCGCGTCCGCCCTCCACAGTAGCATTACCTGCGAGCTTGTCAGCCCGCTCATTTCCTTGTACTCCCGCATGCCCTGGCACGAAGATGAAACTAATCTTTGCCAGTCGAGACCGCTCCAGAGGCAGCAACCATTCTCTTCGGATCGACCCCTCCTCTATCTTCTTGATCATGTTCATTGAGTCGCTAAGGAAACAAGCCCTAGTGAATGTCTGTGTCTCGAGCCATGTTATTGCTTTACTTACTGCCATGACTTCCATAGTCAGGTACTTGTGGTCTCAGCAAAAGCACCAGAGTCCTCCTTCACAATTCTTCCTCCGGCCTGAGCCGTAAAGGCCCATGAGCTTCTCACATGTCGGACGACCGACCCATCTGTGTAAATGACAGCATCACCGTCTAGCGAATTCTCTAAAATCAACGCTTGTACTTCCGCCTCCACAGCAGCCGGATTTTCTTGTCTGCATTTTCTGTCTAGTTGGATGCAAACTGAAAAGGATGTGCAGAAATATGTTGGCACTTGTACCCACTCCTCGCCAGGTTCTAAGTCCTCAAGTGAACACACCTGTTGAAGAATGTCTTCGGCTTGACCCATCCATGATCGTCCTCTTTTTAACCTGCTGCCCTTCACCTTCATAGTTTCATTCTGCAGTGGATGTTGTGTGTTTGCGTTAACTCTGAGGTAGGCGCGAGCTCTGCAGACTTGTATTCTGTCTTCAATAGTTGGAAAATCAAGAAGGTAGCACATCGCCCTGCATGCTGTATTTCTTGTACATCCAAGAATAATGCGCATAGCTTCATTCTGTATCCTTTCCATTCTTTCTATCTGCTTACGGCTGAGAGTCAGGATTGCCATCGCAAACTAAAAATCAGACATGACCAACCCCTCGTATAGAAAACAGAGATGGCGCTGCTGACAGTTTGCTGCCGCCATCACCCGCATCGCAGCCAACCCCCGCTTGGCCTTTGTTATCACCTGGTCTATGTGCTCATTATAAGCAAGGCTTCGATCAAACCGTATCCCCATGTAATTCATTGCCTGCGTTCTTTCCACCGTCTCTGAACACAGATTTACAGTTGGTGTTGGAGTGTTGACAATATGATTATTCAACGAGAACCAAGTCACTGTTGCCTTTGTTGGGTTGACCAATGCCCCAGCCTCCACACACCAAGTACTTATATGATTGAGTTCGGTTTGTAGTTCCACAGCAACCTGATCTCTATCCTTACCCTGACGATACACTAAAACATCGTCGGCATATGACAATGTCCTACCGGGTCCAGTGATCTGCTCACTGGTGATTCTCACAGTGTAGGCGTTGAACAGTACCAGAGATAATGGTGATCCCTGTGGTAGACCAGGATATATTGTTGTTGGTTCCGACATCCAACTGCCTCATCTAAAAACTACTTTCCGTTGGAAGAGAGCTGAAGCGATCCAACTAAGGAGGAATTGACTTATTTTGAGTTCAAGTAGCTGAAGCATTAAAAATCCAATGGTACTCTGTTGTACGCGTCCTCAAGATCAATCGCTGCAGCAAAGGTTTTAATGCCTGAGTGGAAACCTTAATAGACATCATGGGCAAAAACTGCTGCATTAGTCCAGGTTTCTCTTTTTGGACGGTACCCACCCAGGGTAGGTGGGAAAACACCTTGCCTCTCTAGCTAGCTTGATATTTTCCTGGCAATTAACTTTTCCAGCAGCTTGCCTATTGTATTCTTCATGGTTATAACTCGATATCCCTGAATTTTTGTGTGGTCTTTGCCAGGCTTTGGCAAGGGAATCAGATAGCTGTGTAACCACTCCTCCTTGATACTAGCACTCCCTATTCTGTTGTTGTACATGTCTGCTAGTTCCTCTAGCTCGTTGTCGGTACACCTATTGATGTCGTCGTATCTTATGCCATCTGGCCCTAGAGCGCTGTTTTTTTTATCGTCGAAGCACAGCCTTGATTTCTTTCACTATCACTGTGTCTTCATCCGAAGTGTTCTGGGCCTTGCACCTGTCTGAGGTGACCTCCTTGGCCAGATTTCGGCCTCGCACGTCTGTCTGGTTGCTCTGCTCTAGATAGCGTTCAAAGAAGGCTTTGCCCTTGTCCTCGTCAGTCCTCTGCCAGTAGAGGTCAGCACCTTGGAAGTCAGAAACGCTCTTATTCTTGACTATCCCGCTCATGCTTTTATGTAGTCGCCAGAACAATTTCAGTGACTTGTCTGTGCTTACTCTTTGACACATCTCTGCCCATTTTTCACTTTTAACCACCTTAACCAGTTTTTTTTTTAAATAGCTTGCTTTTGTGTGCATCTCTCTTTCTGGGTGCATGCAGGGACTAGGATGACCAGCTCTGTTCTTCTTGGCGTTTTGCCATCTCCTTACAGCACTACACTTATCCACCCACGCCTTCTCCACCTCAAGATACCACCACGGTTTGGCGTAAATATAAAAAAAATGTAAACGAAGTAATAATGAGAGAGATCAAAGAAACGCCAGGAATAATATTCGGAGATTATAATATAAATAATATACGCTATGCAGATGACACAATATTGATTGCGGATAATGCAAAAGATTTACAACAACTGTTGGACATTGTAGTAACAGAAAGTGCACAGAAAGGACTCTCCTTGAATATCAAGAAAACAGTAACAATGGTGATATCAAAGAAACAGGTAACATCAAAATGTTAAATAGTCATGGAAGGGAACATTCTTCACCAGGTTGATAGTTTTAAATACATAGGGCCATTTATAACATCAGATGGAAGATGCCCAACATAGATTAAAACCAGACAAGGGCAAGGAAAGGCTGCGTTTCAGAAAATGAAAAATATCTTATACAATAAGTCAGTATCATTGAATGTAAGAAAGAGAGTGCTAAGGTGCTATATAGAACCTGTTTTGCTGTATGGATAAGAATCTTGGAATGTAAATGAACAAATTAGGAAGAGATTGGGAGCAACAGAGATGTGGTTCTTGAGACGAATGTTGCGAATTCCTTGGACAGCCAAAGTAAATAACAACGAATGCATGAAAGAGGCTAATGAAACTAGAACATTATATTCAACAATAGAAATAGGCAAACAACTTTTTTGGTCATGTGATGAGAAGAGAGGCATTGGAGAACATCGTGACAGCTGGACAGATGGAGGGGAAGAGAGGCAGAGGCAGACCAAGAGAAATGATGCTGGATGGATTGCGACGGTGGCATGGAGGAATGTCAACGGTAGAGTTAATCCAGAAAACCAAAGACCGAGATCTATGGAGAGTCATGAACGCTTACGCCAGTCGGTATGGCACTTGATGATATATGTATATATATATATATATATATATATATATATATATATATATATATATATATATATATATATGTGTGTGTGTGTGTGTGTGTGTGTGTGTGTGTTTGTGTGTGTGAGTGAGTGTGTGTGTGTGTGTGTGTGTGTGTGAGTGTGTGTGTGTGTGTGTATCTGTGTGTGTGTGTGTTCCGGCTACCTGGTCGACTTAGCCTAAAGCTGGTACCAAGAAATATCCTGGGAAATTATGGCGAGTGCTGTGATATTTGCCACAACGCCCATCGAGTGACGATTGATCTATGAATATAGTAAGTTGGCACAATATACTCATTATTCCTCGAGGCGTGTAAATGGGTACGTTACTTTGTTTTAAATCAGATTTTTTTCAAAACTGCAACATTGTCTGGGCAATGAAATTCTACAACTTCTCCGATTTTATGTACTTAAAAAAGATTCATCTGGATACTAATTAGTTAGCTTTATGTACCCCAATAATCCCTTGTGTATTGATAGCTTAAGTTACTTCAGCTCTCCGGAAACTCTTATGTATTCATATCACGTGTTACTTCAGTTCTCCAAGAGCTCTAGTGTATTCATAGCTCGTGTTACTGGAGTGCTATGAAAGATTACCAGTCGAAATCATAGCCAAAATATTGATGGTTACGAGTCTCATTTGCCCCGGGGTAGTCTATGTGCCAGTCTTCACAATTGTACTTGTCTCTTTAACAACTTCAAATACAGTCCTAGCCACCAGTTAGTGATTACCCAGGAGTGAATTAATCCCTCGGGGAATGATAGAACTTTCTCAGAATGATCCATCTTGGCATACCAAGCACGTGAAAAAATCGACAATCTTCAAGAGAGATTTCTCATTCTGATTTCATATTTGGCGTAAGATACCTATTTCCGTTTCATTCTACATTTTATTAATTATTTTGAACGGGAGTACGGTATAACAAAATCAATCATATGTATAGGTTATGTGATGGCATAAGAAATTCAATTTACACTAATTATATCTTCAACAACAAATTGTCTTCCAGATTCGTGTCTAAATCCTTATCACTGACTTTACTTTTCTTCAGGGACATGACTATATTCTACCCCATCCCATGAGCCAAAATGCTTAAAGCGCAAGAATATTGCTATACAAGGAAAGATCAATAACATTACAGAAGGCTGTCCGTGGTCAATCTTTAGTCAGCCTTCCTAACGGACTACATCTACGATGTCTACCATGTTAGCATACATTAGAGCGTAACTTTGAGAAGTAAATTTAACTTAAAAGTATATTCAATATGACAGACATGTATATAATTAGTCAGTGGGAACAGTTTAAGCTTGAAGTAATGTATATTAATTAGTATCGATTGAAGAACCCTTTCAGACCACTAAGACAGTTCATAAATAAACATACATGTATGGCGCTCATGGAAATAGGAGAAAGAAGTTGAGACCAGGGGACGCACTAGACACCACACAAATTTACAATTACAGTTACCGACTGGGATTCGAGCCTCTCGTCTCCAAATGACGACAGCCCCTCGCTGCAGGAACACGTGTTCTTTGGCGCATGACCAACTAGGAACCCCTTTACAACAAAGGTATCGTCATTAACCAGGTCTATCATCCACGTGAACCCAAAACTATGGAAATATGGATATAATTAGTATCTAACCATTGCGATAGCAACATAGGTCTCTGAAATGTGTATTAAAGCAGCATAGGTTAAATAAACACACAAACACGTAGGACCGTAATGCTGTGTCCTGTACATTAACGAACATTTAAAGAAGAAAAATGATTTTTCAATTCCAATATTGTACGCATATTACACATACATATCAATTGGAGAACCCTTTGAGGTCACTAAGACAGTTCAAAAATAAACGTGTATATATTGTATTGTGCTTATAGAGGTTAGTTAATTGCATTATCCTTTTACAGGACGTCGCAGTCACCCCAAGCATTTTTTTGCTGTTTGTGATCTCTTAGCAAGTTTATGTTCAGTAGTTTGCCATTGCCTTCTGAGCGACCGGCACCCATACCATTTGGTAAAAAACACTAACTCAAGGCGGCCTGCTGCCAAATCGCCCGCAGCTATGTTTGGAACTGCGTCCGTAACGTCTTCGCCACGGAGCAGGCGCTCATAGATGTATTAGAAAGAAGTAACCAGGGGGCGTACTAATTACCTATTGCTAATTATAGATTTCAAATGTTCTGTTGTTTGTTGTTGTTGTTGTTGTTGTTGTTGTTGTTGTTGTTGTTGTTGTTGTTGTTGTTGTTGTTGTTGTTGTTGTCTAGTGTTTCCTCTGGTCTCTACTTCTATCTTCTACTTCTGTTTATTTATGAACTATATGAATTTCTATAGCACAATTTCCATATGGACTACAGTCCCTTTCAGCTTAATTTCCTAAATGTGGCTGATTCGGTCAGAGGTCTATTAATCTTCGGCTGGGATGGGTCCTAATTATGCTTGCTTGCTTGCTTGCTTGCTTGTGTTCGCTGGCTGTGAACTCCAGCGTGAAGTCCTGTATGTCGGATGAAGGCATCCTGTTGTCCAACATCAGTGTGATGTCATACCGGACCTGAGGTTTGCGTGAGTATCCGTTGTCCCATGTCTGGCTTATTGGTGTGCAGACTGGTGGTTCCTCGCCATGCAGGCAGATACTCTCCGGCTTAGGGGGAATCATCGATCCTACAGATGTTAGCCAGGTCCCCGAAGGGACCTGTTGCCCAGGACGCACGGCGTGGACGTGTCAGCAGGTCTTGGTCAGTATAGATCCCGGCCCTGGTGACTTGGAAACACCTTTGCGTACCGGTCCTAATTATAACTTTTCTTTTGAATTGGAACAGGGTAGCGGTAACTGAGAAAAGAATTTTATTAGTGCATTTAACGTTAGAAAAGTGCCAACGAAACAGCATATCTCATTGTAGGGAAGTGTATATAAACTAATGAATGGAATCAATATTTAAATCATTAATATTAGGAAAGTTATATCAACAAGTTCATATAATGTTAGAGAAGTGTATATGAATAGAATAATCACTATTAAAGACATGATTGTGAGCAAGTACAATTAATGTTAACTGGCAAACTTGTGAAATAACATTGTCTAGTAAATCACAAACAGCCAACACATTCTGGGGTTGATTGCAATGTCCTGTACAGGACAGGCAGTTAAGATTAACATATAATATTCGAGAAGTCTCTTTTTAACTCTCAAAAGTCTGCCATTGATTTTTAAAGGCCGATACATCATACCACCGAAATCAGCACAAACCGAACTGTTTCCAAATATCCCGCGCTGATTTCGAGCCCTCGACTCAGTTATGTCGGGGAATTGTGAAACAGCTTTTCACTAACGCCTAAACCACAGACGTCGGTTAGAATATGTTAAGAGATTGGGGGGGGGGGGGGGGGGGGGTAAATGTAGGGTTGCATTTAAAACTATATTGAAGACATAAATTCGAACTGCAGATCAGGTCACATAGACGGAGCACTTGTGTCAGTGATTCGGGAAATTGATAATCATATATTCATACAGCTGAAGGAAAACATAACACGATAACACACCAGACTGTCGCGTGAACTGGTTTAAAACACCCCAATTACAGTAGTCTGCGTAGGTTTCATCTGTATGTAATCCTTGAAAATAAGACAGCCTTCAAAGATAAATCTTGAGGCACAACATTGCCCTGTCAGTTAGTTCCTTGCAAACCGCTGTCCGTTGATATAATCGTAAACTTTGGAAATCTAAACTTTTAAAAAAAAATTTTCTGAGTTATATTTTAGTTTAACTGAAGACAATATAATCTATTAAAGAATATCCAATTTTCCGTTGTTTGTAGTCTTCATTACCTTTCAGTTAAAGTTCTGAAAATTACTAACTCTTATTTTAATCAGCATGTTAACTGTGAATATTGATGGCACATAGCCATAGGTTTATGTCTGTGTGTGAGATTATACATGTGGAGACAGATTCACAATTATGCTGGGATTAACAGACATGCAGTATTTTGTTTTCACTTTCAGTGTAATAATAATATGTAACTTTATCCACAATTAACAACGCATTTCGATTTTCCAATGGTAGCAGGTAAGAAAATATTGAATGCATGAACTATCCTACTATCAGTATGAATGTAAGCACTCATGTATACATGCAAGTAGGCACATAGATACTTAGACAGACGGAAAGCCACATATTTTACGATGGCTCTATGCTTCTTGTATTAATATATCGTGATGTAGCAGGTCGTTTGCAGAACGTCGCTTTCATTGCGGTTCACCGTAAAGTCTCTCGGTCTCTTGCCATCTCGTCTGCCTTATATGCATCCTCATGCCGTAAAGTTACTTGGTGTCTTACCTTTATGCCCGTTTCATGCACCCTCATGCCGTAAAGTCTCTCGGTCTCTTGCCATCACGCCCGCCTCATGCCGTAAAGTCTCTCGGTCTCTTGCCATCACGCCCGCCTCATGCAGTAAAGTCTCTCGGTCTCTTACCATCACGCCCACCTCATGCACCCTCATGCTGTAAAGTCTCTCGGTCTCTCGCCATTACGCCCGCCTCATGCACCATCATACCCAAGGAGTCTGTAATATCTTGTTTCCATCTTCGTGCTTGTCGATCCCTGCCTCTTGTCTCAGTAACTATGCCTTCCATCTATTTTACGCAAACGCCAGTTAATTATTGTTTGTAGTTAATTAATAATTGTGTTTGCTCCATACAACGGCAATGATTTGACGTCAGGTTTTAAACTGTTCTAAGTTTGATTTAATTTTCTGTCACTTGCGAAAATGTTCTAGCGCAGTGAATGCTCCTGTTGCTGTTTGTATTCTTATTGTAATATCTCTAGCTATTCCCCAACTGCCGGTCCTCGTGGCGAAGGTGCTACGGACGCGGTTCGTGGTCCCGTATACCTGCGTTCGAAACACAGCTGCGCGCGATTTGGCAGCAGATCGCGTTGCGCTGGGTTTTTAAGAAATTGTATTGGTACCGGTCGTTCAGAAAGCAATGGTAAACTACTGAACGTAAACTTGCCAAGACATCAACAACAGCAAACTATGCTGGTGTTGACTGCAAACGTCCGGTAAAGGATATGCAACTAACTTTTTTTATTCGCCGACTGTCCTATACCTCCTGCTCCGTCTAAAATCATATGCAATACATTCTTGAGGAATGTGGAGGATGCCTGTGAAATAAGGAATTCTCACTTGAATAATACGTTTAGATAACCGAAGGTTGACCACCTATTGCTACAATATCCATTTAATAACATGTATGGGGTTTTGAATGGTTTTTCTTCTCGCTCGCTTTGACCTCAAGCGTAGTTCATAAACACTACTTTAGTAGTGCTTGACTGAATGTTGCGTGTGGATTTGCATCAGGCGAACCTACTCCGAATTCAGAGGTACTTGTAATTTACATCCCCAAGTCAAGGACAAGAGGTCAACATATTAGTCCAGCTGTCCAGCGTATTGGGTTGAATCCCTTACCTGGTCATCAGCACACCGGATGTTTAAGAACACGCGTTCTTATCCATTCGGACACTCTGAACTAGGATTTTGAATATAACTATTACAGAAAAGTTCCTAGAATATCGCTTTACAAGAAGAAGAAACATGATGGCATTCCACAAGATCTGATCATGGACTAAAACAACATCGTGTCTGCCAGACCAAGATATGTGTCTCATATTAAACTTCTCAGTGGTTTGGAAGGAATAGCTTTGGAAGCCATGCGCATTCAGATCTCATCCCGGAACAAGAGATAGGAGTCGCCTGACATAAAGATGTACACGGCATGTTGAACACACAGAGGCAGAAGTGGCAAAGGCTCTAGAAACTTTTCGGCGGGTAGTGATGAGAGCGATATTTTGAAAACCTGCTGTGTGATGATGATGGCGAATAAATTGTGTTGTTTGTCCATCGTTATCTAAGAGAACCATATTTGGATTTGTCAGTCCTGGAGTGAATCCGGGGGTGGCTGATTAAGCCAATCCGATCCCGGAAACTCCTGTTACAAGGAGAAGTGTCGATCAGAATGAGATAATCATACTGTCGTGTAGTACAAATGAATTATTTAACATTCGGAAATCACACTAACATATTTAAAATCAAAATTTTTCGCAGCCATGGAAAGTGAACGACCAATAAACATAACGGACTCTGCCAACAGTAGCCTCATAGCATCGGTCTTCAGTGTCAACGGGAGTACTAGCAGTGGCAGCAGGGACGAGCTTATCAAGTAAGTATCAT